>JANZXP010059121.1:0-11179 GCA_027576715.1 Erythroxylum flavicans | reverse complement strand
GTATTTAATTAGAATTATTTGTAATTCTAATTAAAGTTTAATTGAAATTAGAATTTAATTTTAATTAAATTACTAAATCGTCCAAAGCTTATTATAAATAGGCTTAAGTTCTATGAAGCTAGCACTTCATTCTTAACCCTCTCTGTAAGAGTTACAGAGTTTTCTCAACCTGTTCTGTGGATACCGTTAGAGGCCGGACACTTATGTAGTTACGGTGGTTGAGACTGATGAGTTTCAAGAATGGTTCGAGGGGTGTGACAAGATAAAGATCAAGCTCCGAATAAAGTACGAATTAAGTTTCTGTTTTATTATGATTTGTGTTAATCATTTTATATAATTAAATAGATCTTGGTTTTTGGGAAATCAAAAGTCACAAAAAAGTTTTGTGATTATTCCGTTGCGGTTAAGATCAGATCCTGACTCGATTTTCCAACAGTTTTTGTCACCGAAGGTGGCCAACGACTAATCCAACTGGTTGTTTTCTCATCGAAGCTGCCAAGCGACCGTTACAATGAACTGTTTTCTCACTAAAAGTGCCCAACGATCACTAAAATGGGCCCTTTACTCACCGAAAGTGGTCAGTGACAGTATCACCGGGTTGTTTTACTTACCGAAGGTGCCCAACGATTATGCCAACTGGTTGTTTTGCTCAATGAAGGTGCCCAGCGACCATGTCAATTAGTTTTTTCTCACTGAAGGTGCCTAGCAGCCATGCCAATGGGCAACTTTCTCCTTGAAGGTGCCCAACAACCATGTCAGCGGGTTGTTTTTGTCACCGTAGGTGCCCCACGATCATACCAACTAGCTGTTTTACGCACCGAAGGTACGCAGCAACTACTACAAAGAGTTGTTTTAGTCACCAAAGGTGGCCAACAACCAATCCGACTGGTTGTTTTCTCAACAAAGCTGCCTACTGATTGTGAAAATTGGTTGTTTTCCTATTAAAGCTACCTAACGATCTTTTTAATGTGATTTTTACTCACCGAAAGTACCCGTGACCATTACAATGGGTTGTTTTGCTCACCGAAGGTGCCTAGCAACTATGCTAAAGTGTTGTTTTGGTCATCGAAGGTGACCACCGATCAATCTAACTAGTTATTTTCTCAGTAAACTTGCCCAGTGATCGTTACAATAGGATTTTTACTCACCGAAAGTGCCTAGTGACCATTATTATGCGTTGATTTGCTTACCAAAGGTGTCCATTGACCATGCCAACTAGTTATCTTGCTTACTGAAGGTGCCCAGCAACTATATCAAAGGGTTGTTTTGCTCACTGAAGGTGCCCAGCAACTAGGCCAAAAGGGTTGTTTTACTCACCGAAGGTGCCCAATAACCATGCCAACTAATTGTTTTCTGATCGAAGTTGCCCAGTGACTATTGCATGGGTTATTTTCTCTCCAGAAGTGCCCAATTATCATTACAATGGGCTGTTTACACACCAAAAGTGCTTAGCAACTGTGTCAACGGGTTGTTTTACTTACCGAAGGTACTCAGTAACTATGCCAACTAGTTGTTTTCCCACTAAAGGTACCCAGTGACCGATGCACTAATGGTTGGCAATTTTCTTGGCAAAAGTGCCAGTGATTGTGTAAATGGGTTATTCTACTCACTGAAGGTGCCCAATGATCATGACAACTAGTTTTTTTGCTCACCGAAGGTGCCTAGTAATTACGCCAAAGTGTTTTTTTGGTCACCAAAGGTGGCCAACGATCAAACAGACTAGTTGTTTTTCTCACCTAAGGTGCCCTGTAACTATGTCAAAAAGTGATTTTGGTCATTGAAGGTAGCCAATGACCATGTCAAGTGGTTGTCTTCTTATTGAAGTTGCTCAGTGATCATTACAATGGGTTGTTTTCTCACTAAAGGTTCCCAGTGACTGTTACAATAGGCTATTTTATCACCAAAGGTACCCAGTGACCATTACAATGGGTTGTTTACTAACTGAAAGTGCCTAGTGATAGTGTCAATGGGTTGTTTTGCTCACCGAAGGTGCCCAGACACCATGTTAACTAGTTGTTTTCCCTGCTAAAGGTCCTCAACCACTACATCAAAGGGTTGTTTTGCTCAACGAAGGTTTCTAGCAACTAGGCCAAAGGGGTTTTGCTCATCAAAGGTGCCTAATGACCATGCCAACTGGTTGTTTTCTAATTGAGCCTACCTAGTGATCATTACAATAGGTTGTTTTCTCACCAAAGATGCCCAACTACCATTATAATAGACTGTTTATTCACAAAAAGAGCCCAGCAACTGTGTTAATGAGTTGTTTTGCTCACCGAAAGTGCCTAACGACCATGCCAACTAGTTGTTTTCTCACAAAACGTGTCCAATAATTGTGCCAATGGGTAATTTTCTCAGCGAAAGTGTCGTACGATTGTGTGAACAGGTCGTTTTCCTCACTAAAAATGCCCAGCGATCATACCAACTAGATGTTTTGCTCACCAAAGTTGCTGAACGACCTTGCCCACTGGTTTTTTCTCATTGAAGCTACCTACTGACCATTTTAATGGGTTGTTTACTCATCGAAAGTACCTAGTGACTTTCTCAATAATATGCTTTGGTCATTGGAGATGCCCAGCGACCATGACAATTGGTTTTTTCTCATTGAAGCTACCTACTGACTGTTACAATGGGCTATTTACTAACCAAAAGTGCCTAGCGACTATGTCAACAGATTATTTTACTGATCGAAGGTGCCCAATGACCATGCCAACTAATTGTTTTACCCTACCAAAGATTTTCCACTAGGCTATTTTTACTGAAGCTGCTCAGGGATCATGCCAACTGGTTGTTTTGCCCATATAAGATGTGCCAATAGGTTGTTTTCTTAATGAAAGTGCCCAGTGTCTGTGTAAATGGTTTGTTTTGCTCACCGATGGCGCCTAGCGACCATGTCAACTAGTTGTTTTCCCACTGAAGTTAAGCACTGACCATGTCAATGGGTAATTTTCTTAGCGAAAGTGCCCAACAATTATGCCGATGGGTTGTCTTCTTTTTAGAAGGTACCCATATGCCAACTGGTTGTTTCCTTACTGAAGGTGCTTAGCTACTATGCCAAAGGGTTGTTTTGGTCACGAAAGGTGTCCAATGACCATGCTAACTAGTTGTTTTACCCACCAAAGATATGCCCACAGGCTGAGTTCTTACTAAAGGTGCCCATCAATCATGTTAGTAGGTTGTTTTTTACACCAAAGATGCGGCAATGGGTTGTTTTACTCACCGAAGTTGCCCAACAACTGTGCCAATGGGCAAGATTCTCATCGAAAGTGCCTAACGATCGTGTCAGTGGGTTATTTTCCTCACCGTAGGTGCCCGACGATCATGCCAACTGGTTGTTTGGCTCACCGAAGGTGCCCAGCAACTATGTTAAAAGGTTGTTTTGGTCATCAAAGGTGGTCAATGACAAATCCAACTGGTTGTTTTCTCATTAAAGCTACCCAGCGACCGTTACAATGGGCTATTTTCTCACCAAATGTTCTTAGTGGCAATTATAATAAGTTGTTTACTCACCAAAAGAGCCCGATGGACTAACGACTGTGCCAATGGACAACTTTCTCATCGAAACTACCTATTGACCGTGTGATCAGGTTATTTTCCTCACTGTAGGTGCCCCACAATCATGCCAACTGGTTGCTTTGCTCATAGAAGGTGCCTAACGACTATGCCAAAGTGTTGTTATGGTCACCGAAGGTGGCCATCGACCAATCCAAGTAGTTGTTTTCTCATCGAAACTGTCCAGTGACCATTACAATGGGTTATTTTCTAACCAAAACTGCCCAGTGACAGTTACAATGGGTTGTTTACTCACTGAAAGAGCCCAGTGATAGTGTCAATGGGTTGTTTTACTCACCGAAGGTATCCAATGACCATAACAACTAGTTGTTTTTCTCAATGAAGGTGCCCAGCGACCATGTCAACTAGTTTTTTTCTCACTGAAGGTGCTCAGTGATCATGCCAATAGGTAACTTTCTCATCCAAGATGCCCAATAACCATGTCAGCGGGTGCCTTGGGATCATGCCAACTAGTTGTTTTGCTCACCAAAGGTGCCCAACAAGTATGTTAAAAGGTTTTTTTGGTCACTGAAGGTGACCAATGACCAATCCAACTGGTTGTTTCCTCATTGTAGCAACCTAATGACCATTACAGTAGGTTATTTTCCCACTAAAGGTGCCTAGGAACAGTTACAATTGGCTGTTTACTCACCGAAAGTGCCCAGTGACAATGTCAATGGATTGTTTTTCTCACTATAGGTTCCCATCGACTATGTCAATGGGTTGTTCTGCTCACCGAAGGTACCCAGTAACTTCGCCAAAAGGTTGTTTTGCTCACTAAAGGTGCCCAGCAACTAGGTCAAAGGGTTGTTTTGCTCATTGAAGGTGCCCAACGACCATGCCAGCTGATTATTTTTTAATAGAAGTCCCCCAGTGATCGTTACAAGGGTTATTTCTTGCCAAAGGTGCCTAACTACCATTACAATAGGCTGTTCACGCACCGAAAGTGCCCAATGACTATGTCAATAGGTTGTTTTTCTTACCAAAGATACTTAGCAACTATGCCAACTAATTGTTTTTTGAATAAAGGTGCCTAATGACCAATGCTCTAAAGATGGGCAATTTTCTTAGCAAAAGTGCCAAGTGATTATGTCAACTGGATATTTTATTCACTGAAGGTGCCCAACGATCATGCAAATTAGTTGTTATTCTACCGAATGTGCATAGCAACTATACCAAAGGGTTGTTTTGGCCACCGAAGGTGACCAATGATCATGTGAACTGGTTTTTTTGCTCACCTAAAGTGCCCAGCAACTATGCCAAAGGATGGTTTTGGTCACTGAAGGTGGTCAATGACCATGCCAACTAGTTGTTTTCTCATCGAAGTTGCCCAGTGACCGTTACAATAGGTTGTTTTCTTACCAAAGATGCCCAGTGACCGTTATAATGAACTATTTTCTCACCAAATATGCCCATTAACCATTACAATGTGTTGTTTGCTCATCGAAAATGCCCAGTGATAGTGTCAATGGGTCGTTTTGCTCACCTGAAGGTGCTTAAAGACCATGCGAACTAGTTGTTCTGCTTATTGAAGGTTCCCAGCAACTACATCAAAGTGTTGTTTTGCTCAATGAAGATGCCTAGTTACTAGATAAAAGGGTTATTTTGCTCACCAAAGGTGCCTAGCAATGAGGCCAAAGGGTTGCTTTGCTCATCGAAGGTGCCCAACAACTATGCCAACTGATTGTTTTCTGATCAACGCTACCCAGTGACTATTACAATGGGCTATTTTCTCACCAAAGGTGCCTAACTACCATTACAATGGGTTGTTTACTCAACAAAAGAGCCCAGCGACTGTGTTAATGAGTAGTTTTCCTAGCCCAAGGTGCCCAGCGACCATGCCAACTAGTTTTTTCTAACTAAAGGTGCCCAACGGCTGTGCCAATGAGAAATTCTCTCAGCAAAAGTGCCCAACGATTGTGTGAACAGGTTGTTTTCCTCACTCAAGGTGCCAAACGATCATGCCAACTTGTTGTTTTGCTCATCAAAGGTATCTAAAGGCTTTGCCAAATGGTTGCTTTACTTACCAAAGGTGTCTAATGACCATGCCAACTAGTTATTTTGCTCATACAAGCTACTTAGTGACTATTGCAATAGGTTGTCTTCTCACCAAAGGTGCCTACTGATCGTTACAATGGGCTGTTTACTCACCAAAAGTGCCCAGTGACAATGTCAACGATTTGTTTTACTCACTGAAGGTGCCCAATGACCATGCCAACTAGTTAGTTTGCCTACCAAAGATGTGCCTATGGACCATATTCTCACTGAAGGTGCCCATCAACCATAACTAGCGGGTTGTTTTACCCACCAAAGATGGGGAAATGGGTTATTTTCTCGCTAAAAGTGCCCAACAACTGTGTGGACAGGTTGCCTTGCTCAGCAAAGGTGCCTAGCGACCATGTTAACTAGTTTCTTTCTTACCGAAGGTGCCGAGCGATCCTGCCAATTGGTAATTTTCTCATCAAAAGTGCCTAATGACCATGTCAGCAGATTGTTTTTCTCATCATAGGTGCCCCATGATTATGCCAACTGGTTGTTGTGCTCACTGAAGGTGCTCAACAACTATGCCAAAGCATTCTTTTGGTCACCAAAGGTGGCCAATGACAGATCCAACTAGTTGTTTTCTCATCGAAGCTATCCGGTGACTGTTATAATTGATAATTGTGATTTACATTGTGTTTTAGGCTTTAATTTGTTAGGCATTTAGTGTGAATTTAAGTGTCGAGTGTGTATTTATGGTTTAGTCGTGTTAGTTTATGTGTTTAACTATTTTTATGGGTAGTATGAGTCTTTAAGCTTAATTGTTACATTTTTTAGGTAACTTGATGTATTTGTTAGTGTTTCGTGGTAAATTGTAAAAAAAAGAGAAGTTGCGAAGAGTTTCGGGCCAAAAACAAACCACGATCATGACAGAAAGGGACAAGCCAGAGCAGCCAGGCCACGATTGTGCACTTTGGGGCATGATCATGACAGAGTGATTTGATCCAATCCAAGATTATGACAAAGAGGGTTAAGCGCTAGCCACGATCATAGCAAACAGGGCCACGATCATGGCTAACGTCGGACTGAAGCAAAAATTTGAGTTTCCCAAGATTTTTCAAACCGTTTTGACCTTAACTTAAACCTGGGGCATCTAAAGTATAAATACATCATATAAGGACAGAACCAACAGCTTTGAAGAGTCTGAAAAGAGAGCATTCATGTCAGCTACATTTCGAAAAAAAACCTAAAGAGTTATCGAGAGATTGAGTAAGGAGGCAAAGGAAGAGAAACACAGAGACAAAGCTTGATGTGACGTACTTCCCAGAACAGGAGGTTTCCCACAATCGCTGCCTCTAAGAATTCATTCCTATAGTATTTCTATTTTTTATTTCAATTTTATGGATGTATGAAATTAATTGTTGTTGAGTGTTGATTTATATCTAAACTCACCTTTAGGTTTTTGGTCTTTGAGAATAATAAAGTTTGGTTGATTGTATTTTTATTGATTTAATTATGATTCAATATCTGTTCATAATAATTCAGCAACAAACTGAGTGAGTGAGTTGAGTGAAAATAATCAAATTAGGCTAACAAGAGTTAGGTAATTTGATAGGTGGATAATTGAATCACAATTCCATAATTTAAATTAGGGATTATCAATTGGGGTTAAGGATTATAATTCGGGAGAGAGTAATCTACCTTAGCACCGTCTAGACCTATTAATTCGATAATTACATAATAAGTTAGATTTTCATAATTTTGGATTAAAATCCCTTTTCTCTCACTTGTTAATTTCTAGGTTGATTTTTAGATTGGGTTGTGTGATTTGTTACTTTTTTAGATTTATGCAATTTAATTCTTGAAATTAATTGTTTGATTTATTTATTTTCTGCATTAGTTTTTTTTGAATTATTGTAGTTAGTATAACCTTAGATTTTAGTACTAGACTTCCTTCCTCATGGGATTGATACCTTAGGTACTACGCGAATGACTCGTATGCTTGCAAAAATTACTAAGGTTATAAATATTAAAACTTAGCATACGTAACCTTGTGATCAAGTTTTTGGTGCCGTTGCTGGGGAGACGACTAGTTTAGTTCTTTAATCTAAGGTTATTCACTATCTTTTGTTTTTAAATTAAAAAAATTAGGCGCAAGGTAGGGACATGTCAAGACTTCTTAGAGTGAGGATGAGACATCTAAAGATCATCACCGTTATATTAACCCTTACACTTCGTGGTGGCAAAACCACCCAGATGTGGATTGGTCCAACAATGCAAGCACTCGCATGGGACATAAAGACCCATTTGAATTTCAGCATGATGAATTCACTTCATGGGACTCCAAGATGGACAAAATCATAGATAAGCTCATGGATATGGAAGAAAACCATAAAAGATTGAAAGAGAAGTTTAAGCAAGTAGCAGAAGATCATTCCTCTTCTATTCACAATCTAGAGGTTTGAGTAGGTCAGCTTTCTAGGGAATTTTGTAAGCAAAGTGTGGAAAACATTCTGCTCATTATAAAGGTAAATTCAATAGAGCCATGTCAGGCTAACATGCCTAGGAATGGGGTAGAGTTAGAGGAACCAGCGAGAAATCATGCTAATCCTGACCTTAGAGAAGAAAAAGAAATCAAAGAAGAGGATGAAGAAAATAATGCCAACCATCTCTATTATCCACCAGTTCTTGATATACCATATGTGAACATAGAAAAATCTTGTTAAAAAAAACTCTATTTTTTGGATTGATGATGATCAAATGACATTCAACATGAATGATGTATTTAAGAATCTGAAGTTTAGTAGCTCATTCAGGATAATTGATGTGTTCAAATCTTCTAAAGAATAAAAGGATGAAGAATAGATGACAACAAACATCGAGCTTGAAGAAAGTATGGAAGTCTCTATTCAGGAAGTAGAAGAAGAAGAGGAATGGGTTGTTTTCTCACTAAAAGCACCCAATGACTATATGAACGGGTTGTTTTGCTCACCAAAGGTGCTTAGGGGTTGTGCCAATGGGCAACCTTCTCGTCAAAAGTGCACAACGATCATGCCAGCAGGTTCTTTTCCTCATCATAGGTGCCCCACAATTATGCCAACTAGTTGTTTTGCTCATCAAAGATGCCCAATAACTATACCAAAGGGTTGTTTTGGTCACCGAAGGTGGCCAACGACTAATCCAACTAGTTATTTTCTTATCGAAACTGCCCAGTGATCGTTGCAATGGATATTTTCTCACCAAAAATGCCCAACGAATGTTACAATGAGTTGTTTACTCACTGAAAGTGCCCAGTGATAGTGTCAATGAGTTGTTTTACTCATCGAAGGTACCCAACGATCTTGTCAACTGGTTGTTTTGCTTAGTAAAGGTGCCCAGCGACCATGTCGACTCGTATTTTTCTATCCGAACATGCCCAAAGACCATGCCAATGGATAACTTTCTCATCGAAAGTGCCCCATGATCATGTTAGTAGGCTGTTTTCCTAACCATAGGTATGCTGTGATCTTCCCAGCTAATTTTTTTACTCATCAAAGTGTCCAGCAACTATGCCAAAGGGTTGTTTTGATCACCGAAGTTGGCCAACGACCAATCCAACTGGTTATTTTCTGATCGAAGCTACCTACCAACCATTACATTGGGTTGTTTTCCCACTAAAGGTGCCAATCGACCATTACAATAGGCTGTTTACTTATTGAAAGTGCCCAATGACAGTGTCAATGGGCTGTTTTGTTCACTAAAGATGCCCATCAACCATGCCAATTGGTTGTTCTGCACACCAAAGGTGCCTAACAACTACGCCAAGGGGTTATTTGGCTCATCGAAAGTGCCCAAAAACTAGGTTAAAGGGTTATTTTGCTCATGGAAGGTGCCCAACGTCCTTCCCAACTAATTGTTTTCTAACCAAAGTTGCTCAGTGACCATTACAAGGGTTGTTTTCTTACCAAAGATGCCCAGCTACCATTACGATGGGCTGTTTATGCACCAAAAGTGCAAATTGACTATGCAACGGGCTGTTTTGTTCATTGAAGGTACTCAGCGACTATATCACTTAGTTGTTTTCCTACTGAAGGTGCCCAGTGACCGATACACCAAAGATGGGTAATGTTCTTAGAAAAACTGCCCAGTGATTGTGTGAACGGGTTGTTTTACTCGTTGAAAGTGCCCAGTGATCATGCCAACTAGTTGTTTTGCTCATCGAAGGTGCCCAGTAACAATGCCAAAGGGGTGTTTTAGTCACCGAAGTTGGCCAACAATCATGCCAACTTGGTGTTTTGCTCAACTAAGGTGCCGGTAACTATGCCAAAAGGTATTTTTGGTCATCGAAGGTGCCCAACAACCCTGCCAACTGATTGCTTTCTCATCGAAGTTTCGTAGTGATTATTACAATGGGTTATTTTCTCACTAAAGGTGCCCCACGACCATTACATTGGCTATTTTCTCACCAGAGATGCCCAATGACCATTGCAATGGTTGTTTACTCATCAAAAGTGCTGAGTGATAATGTCAATGTGTCATTTTGTTCTACTCACCGAAGATTCCCAGCAACTACGCCAAATGGTTGTTTTGCTTAACAAAGGTGCCTAGAAACTAGGCCAAAGGTTTTTTGCTCATCGAAGGTGGCTAGCAACTAGGCCAAAGGGTTGTTTTACTCACCATAGCTACCCAACAACCATACCAACTGGTTATAATAGGCTATTTTCTCACCAAAGGTGCCCAACTACCATTACAATAGGTTGGTTACTCACTAAAAGAGTTTAGCTACTACATCAATCAGTTGTTTTCTCGCCGAAGATACCCAGCAACCATGCCAACTAGTTGTTTTCTCACTAAAGGTGCCCAATGACTGTTCCAATGGGTAACTTTCTCAGCAAAAGTGCCCAGCAATAGTGTCAATGTGTTGCTTTCCTCATTGAAGGTCCCAACGATCATGCCAATTGGTTATTTTGCTTACCGAAGGCACCAAGAAACTATGCAAAAGGGTTTTTTCTCACTGAAGATGCCCAACGACCATGCCAACTAGTTGTTTTCTCGTCGAAGCTACTTAGTGACCAGTACAGTGGGTTGTTTTCTCATCAAAGGTGCCTAACTACCGTTACGATAGGTTGTTTAGTCACTAAAAGAGTTTAGCGACTGCATCAACGAGTTGTTTTGCTCGCCGAAGGTAACTAGCAACCATGCCAACTAGTTATTTTCTCACTAAAGGTGTTTAGCGACCATGCCAATAGGCAACTTTCTCAGCAAAAGTGCCCAACAGTTGTGTCAATGTGTTGTTTCCCTCACTAAAGGTCCTAATGATAACGCCAACTGATTATTTTACTCACCAAAGGTGCCAAGCAACTATGCCAAAGGGTTGTCTTTCTCATCGAAGGTGCCCAACGACCATGCCAACTATTTGTTTCCTCATCGAAGCTACATAGTGACCGGTACAATGGGTTGTTTTTGTTGGATCACGTATGGCCATAGTATTCACAATACGCTGCAGAAGAGACCATAACACAACATGTTGTATAACCGAAAACATATAGGATGCGCAAAAATACCTTTTTGACACGGATTGGTGGTTGTTTTTTGGATTCGTAGACACTGCTACACGCGAATGTCCTCTACCGGTATCCACACGAGTATGCACGATCTGGGCTGCGGCTAT
>JANZXP010059080.1:0-11180 GCA_027576715.1 Erythroxylum flavicans | reverse complement strand
ATAAACCACAAAATAAAAGGCCAAACCATATCAGAGTTTAAGTTTGTAAAGTCATGGAAGTACCAATTGCTAGCTTCAGAAAACCAAGCCGAAGAAGGATTTGGTCATGTCCTGTGAGTCTGTCATCACATTCCCACTACTGTCTTGCAAATCAGATATTTTATTTATGTTCCTTCGGCCAAGAATAAAAGCATGAAAAAAGTTTATGATAGCATCCCCGTCACATAGCCAATTTATTCTAGCTTTTTGCCTTCAGGTAGCATTTTGAAACGCCAACCCCTCCTAATAGTCTTTCAGCCTTTGTATTTCAATGTCCCTAAGCTCGACATCAGAAGGATCGTGGTAGTAGGCGTCTTACGCTTCAACTAATTTCTGTTTAATATCCGAGAGGCTTGGAGTCTTCCCTTTGACAAATTGCTTAATAGCTATTTTAACAAACTTTAACTTTTGCATCAATATAATTGAAAAGCCTTGTATTTCTTGCCTCTAACAGTTGCTGAAGATCTCCAAAAAACCTTCCATTTGTGTGAAACCATTGAAAAATCTAAATGGAGCTCTAACTTTAACTGCTTCTATCATCTTCTAAATGTACATAAAAGAGTGGTTTGAGAACACATTGTCTCCAAAGAGTGCAAAGGATTGAGGAAAGCTGCACAGCCAAGATTGGTTCATCAGGGCTGTATCGAGTTTCTTTTGTATCAACATTGCTCCTTGCTGTTTATTTGTCTAAGTAAATAATCTCCCTATTGCCCTTAGGTCTAGCAAATCCATGTGTTGGAACAACTGCGTAAGTTCTTTACTAACTCCCATGTTGTATCTTGCACCACCTTCTATTTCACTTGAATTTAAGGAACAATTGAATCTTCACCTGCTAACCATGGGTTCGGTATAACTCAATGAAAAACATGTAAGTCAGACCATAGTTTTTCTCTCTGGAATGCAAAGTTGGAGGCATATATTAGTGTGACTTCAAAAGGAAGAGAATTGTCTCTCATCTGACAATGAAGATGCAAGAACTGATCATTCATACTGCTAGCTGTTACCACAATGCAATCGGCATTATATAGATAGATGATACGTCCATTAGAGTAATATGTATGATTCGTAATTGTCTGCCACTGACCACCCAAAAAAGACAGCCCAGGCTGAATGAGTGGGGTTTTAATTTTAGTCTCTAAAAGTCCTACCAAAACAGGTTTTCGATTATTCACCAACTCCCTCACCATGTATCTTTTAAGAGGGTCATTGAGCACTCTTGTATTCCATACCAATATTGTCATCCTAATGGGAGACCCCTTCTGTTTTGCTTTTCTCCTGACAGACCTTCTTCTGGAAGTAGTGGGAGTCACTTGCGAAGCATCTGTACGTCCATCTGTGCTGGTCTTTACTGCCTATAGTATGATCAGATTGCTTGGATCATCGAATTATGTCTCCTGCACACTATTATCATCTTCTCGAGCTTCAACCGATTAAGTATCTAGTGCATTTTTTGCTAACTTTATATCAGCTTCTATCTGGTTTTGAGTTACAATTTCAGAAGCTACCTGCATCCTCCCTTTATTAATTGAGTATCTAATGCATTGTTTGCTAACTCTATATCAACTTCTATCTGGTTCTGAGTTACAATTTCAGAAGCTACCTGCATCCTCCCTTCTTCATAATCAGTGCTTCCTTCAATTGAATTATTATGGACTTCATTAATCATATTCTGCTCATAGGCCACCTGTAATGAGACTTCATTCCTACCCAGATCGACTGACTTTCCAGCACCAAGATCTCCCCCTGCCATCCACTTTTATTGATTCTGCCTGTTGGTATACACTTTTTTGTTATGGTATGAGGCTTCTAATGATAGGACAATTTAATTTCTTACAATAACCTTTTCTCAACTAAATTAACTAATCATCTTTACGATGGTTTTTATCTAGAAAAGTTCATTTAGATATGTTTAAATGAAATAGAGGAGTTGGAGAGGTGATAGGGTGGGGTCTAAAGTTGTATCCAAGTAGATGGATATGGGGCTCATTTGCTAAATATGAAAGTACTTATGCCATTACAGAACTTTATGGATTGATAATAGCCACTGTATCCATCTCCATGAACTGTAAAGCTAATATATAGTACAATAGCTTGCTTCTAGTTATAAGAAAAATATACTTTCTGCAAAAAAGATAAGAGGACACGAAAGAAACAAAGCAAGAATACCTCACGTAAAATTAGAGGATGCACGAAAGAGACAACACCTCAAATGATGTCAAGAAATCCACTGAAGTTGGAGTCTTTAACAACCTTTGTAGTTATTCTTGAGACTCTTCCATTAATAGTGTTAAAATGAAAATGGATCCAGGATTCAAAGTTTGAGGGCTAAGAGCACCTGGAAGAGAGGAGCATATGACATGAACTTATAATTTTTTATATTTTTTATTATCTTTGTCACATTGGATATGTATATGATATAGGATACATAAGTAATTAATACGTAATAATATCTAAATTTTTTTTAAAGGAGGATTAACAGAGATGTTAAGTAGGGTACCTTTTTAAATGTTTGTAAAACGTTATAATTTCTTTTGTACATGTTGAAACATAAAATTGGAATTGAATTTTGGTTGGAACCTTAGGGTCTAATCTAACCTATTTTTCCTTTAATCTTTGAAAATCATAAAGAAGCACGGTCACCCACACGGCCTAGTAGACTTAAATGGGCACAAAAATAATCATTTAGACTTACACGGACACTTATCAAAATAGCTTTAAGTCTTTTATTTTTATGTCAATTTTATCCTAATTCTTCTCCTTTTTATCCATGATGGCAAAAAAGACCTAAAAACATAATAGAAACAAGATAAGTACCAAAAAAAAAAGAAACTTTCAAATAAACAATTAAAGTACATTAAATATGATATTAGAAATATAGTTTATTTAGTATTTACAAGTAGCATATAATTGACATGTTAAAAAATCGCATATTTTGTTCCTTCGATAGACTTAAAGACATATCAATATAGGGTTGGATACGAGGACGTGTTCTTACCATATTGACCTGTAAACTTATAGAACTAAATTGCACTTGCTCCAAACATTTATCGAGAGAAATTAGTCAAGATTCAGTAGTGTAAGATCTAGAAAAATGGCATTAACATAAAGGAAACGAATTACTACTAACTAAAACGGCTAAAAGTAATAAAGTCTAAAGCATGAAACGAAAATAAGCATTAAGTTTATACTATCATTTTGATTTTTGCTATATGCCTTACTCTTCTTCTTCTTAACAGTATCACTAAATCCTAGGAATATGATCCTCCTAGGATTGATCTTCTCCTTTAGCATTTTATCAATGATGCTTGCGTCCTTACAATTTGATATAATTTCCTCCAAATCAGAATAAGATATATCAATCTCAACCATATCAAAATAGAAGGCAATTATCTTGCTTACCTAAAACTAGATTCTTAGGTTTAGATTTTTTAAACTATAATTCTTCATTTTTGACCCATAGGGTCAAATTCCCTTTATGTAAAACTATTAGGCCTTAGATATGGATAGAAAATGCCTTCCTAAAATTAAGGGTACATTTTGTCTTTTAAAATATCCAAGACAATATGATGATTCTCTGTGTGCGTCAAAAGTTTTCTCTCTACCTATGCGATTTTTCCTAGTTCTCGCACACCATCTGATTTTTCCTTGTTTCCTCTATTCTTCTTGCTGATTACTATAGCTTCCTGGTGGTTTATCTTATGGGTAAACATTGGAAGACGCCATCCAAAGGTAGGGATATTACCGAAGAGTGTGTCCTAGGGTTGAAGGTAGTGGGTTCTCCCTCATGTGAATTCCCGTCTGACAATGATGAAAATGAAGCGTTGGAATCCTTGTCGCTTGGTCATTTCACGATGAAAGGGGGTAATGTGAATCAATCCGTAGGGGCTGGTAAGGTAACGCAGACAAGAAAGTGTGCAGGCAAGGAGGATGGGAAAAGTACCTCCTCACAAGTTTGTATTCCAAATGTTGATGGTAAAGACCACAACTCCATTCGACCAAGGTCGTTGGAGCTAACAATACAATGGAGATCAATCAAAAACACAATGCAGGGGATGTAGACAAGAGGGGGAGTGTTACCTGCCAGTCGCAGTCAGGTAGGGCAGTGACTGTAGAATTTGTGGATATTGAGAGGCAGAATAATAGCAGACCTATTCATCAAAAGGGGGATGAGGATGCATCCACTTCTGATGAGAACATTGAGGCTTCTGATATGGAGGGAGATAGCGTAGAAGAGTTGGAGATAGAGGACAGATCCAGAACTACCCAGCAAGTGTTTGACAAAATGTCCGACCCTAATGGTGCAGACACTAGAGGCACTAACACAAAGGTTACGTATGCCAAGCTATTCCAAAATAACAGGGAGATCAAATAGGGAATACAATTGGAATCATTACAAGTATAAGATAATGTTATTTTTGGGGAGGAAGATGCCATCCCCATTGAAGAAGAGTGGGGCTATTGTTTAGGGGGATGCTTCACGGGTAAGTTTCCTGGTCTGAAGGTAGTGGAAGGCCTAGTAGCATAATGGGGAGTTACATGTCGAATTCTCCCACATAACCAAGGTTGGCTCATTTTTCAATTTGATTCAGAAGAAACTCGATCAGCAGTGCTTACAGGTGGGCCGTATGTCCTCTTTGGCAAAACACTTCTCCTTAAGAGTCTTTCACCTGGATTTGCTTTCAGTTATCATGACTTTATGGAAGTCCCTATTTGGATAAAGTTCCCCAATGTCCCATTGAATTGTGGAGCGTAAAAGGGTTGTCTAAGCTGAGTTCTCGGATTAGGAGACCTATTTGTACTAATAAGATTACTAGTCAAAAGGCCCAAATTGGTTATGCTCTCAAATTAGTTGAGGTTGATGTTTCTAAATAGCCAGTTACGAACTTTGATGTTTAGCTGCCAGGGTTTGTTTGGTATACACAACATGTTATTTATGAAGCTTACCCCAACCACTGTTGTAAATGTAAGAGATTTGGACACAATGGACTAAAAGAGCATCTGGTTTAACCCCCCAAGGGACAGGAGATTGAAACGCAAGCTCTTACTGGATCTCCTAAAGAGTCTGCTCCTGGGTAGACCAGTGACTTAGCTACTTCACCTGAAGCTCACAATGCAGTTGACCCATATGGAGGGGACTTGAAAGGAGGAAAAAGTTAGCAGGTTCATCGGGAAAAGGTGCAAGCAGAGCCTACTCTTGGACAGAACAGTGGCTTAGTAATGCCACCTGATGCTAACCAACATAAAGGGGACCCAAAAGGTGGGAGAAATTTGCAGGCTCGCTAGGAAACTAAAGCAGGGGAATGGCAGAGGGTACTTAGTCATAGGGGAAGTAAAGGTAAAGCAGTGTTGGTAAATTATCAAAGTTCAGTGGATGTTCAGGACTAAAATGCTAGTAGGAGACCAAGAGCAAAGATGATTAATAAGGGTATTGTGGAGTCAACTAAAACACCTGGAGGGGTGAGAACCTCCACAGCTCGTCCATGAAGATGTTTTGTTGGAATGTCCGAGGTCTTAATAAGACCTCGTGACAAAATACGGTTGCTAAACTGATTAGGCAACATGGCTGCAAATTGGTGGAAACTAAACTCTTTACTAAGAGATTGCCATTGTTGATGGAAAATAGATTTGTAGGGTGGCAATACTGCCACAACTTTGATGTAATCATAGAGGGCAAAATGTGTATGGTTTGGGACCTTGGTTCTTATCATTGTCAAGTGCTGGAAGTTGGGGAACAGTTCATTCACTGCCAAATTCAATGTTGCACCACCCAACTCACTTTTATTGTTACTATGATCTACGGACTGTATAGTGTGCCACAGAGAAAGGAATTATGTCAGAATCTATTGGAATTGGGTATGGATATAACTTTACCATAGGTTGTTATGGGTGATTTTAATTACGCGAGTGCTGCTAATGAGTGAATGGGCTGCCAACCACCTTCCGCATATCTACTCAAAATGACAATGGGACTAGAGGATGCTCCCTCCCGGGGAGAATTTTTTACTTGGCACAAAAATATGCCTTAGGTGAAATTGGACCGAGTTCTTGTCAACCAAGTGTGGGAATTTTCTGGTCAGGTGTGTACGACTCACTTCCTAGGTATGCTTGCTGATTCAGGCCACTACCTTATTGTGGTGGACTTCTATAATACTGATGCAAAAGGAAACAAGCCTTTCAAGTTCTTCAACATGTGGTTGAATCACCCCAAGTTTCAGGAAATTTTGGGGAGGAGTTGGGAGTAGGTGATTATAGGAGCAGCCCAATTCAGATTGTGCATGAAATTGAAGGCTTTGAAGCAACCCTTAAAGACTTTGAATGTTGAAGCTTATGGTCATATCTCCCATATAGCCCAGGAAGCCTCCAAGTAATTCCAACTTGTATACTAAACCTTACTTCTTCAGCCTGAAGATAGTGAGCTGCTGTAAGAGGTTAATACTAAAAGGAAACAAGCTGTTTTTCTAATGGATGCAGAGAGGCAGTTTTATCAGCAAAAAGCTAAATGCACTCACCTTGTAGAGACTGATAAAACTACAAAGTACTTCCATGCAGTCAATAGGAAGAGAGTTAGGTAAAATACTATCTCTAATATTACCAAGGTAGACGGTTCTAAAACTGAGTCACCTGAGGAACATGCTGAATGTATTGTTAGCTACTACAAGGAGCTCCTTGGCACCTCCACAATTGTTAATAACCTGGATGACATGGTGGTATATAGGGTTTCGATACTGACTGTGGAAATGCAGGAATTTCTTATAGCTCCAATTTAAGATGGTGAAATTCAACGAGCTAGGTACGATATTGGTAATGATAAAGCACCAGGTCCAGATGGCTACTCTTCGGTACATTGTTAGTATTAATGTTACTCTTATAGTAAAGGAGTTTTTTAATGAGGGTCGCCTGCTTAAGCAAATAAACCACACCATCCTCTCCCTTATTCCAAAGAAGAAAATAGATTTGCAAGCTTCAGATTTCTGACCTATCTCATGCTTGAATGTGGTGTATAAGGTCATTGCAAAAAAACTAGCAGAGCGCATGGTTTTAGTAGTGGAAAAAATTATTGATCCTTCTCAGTCTACCTTTGTACATGGCTGCAGCATGTTTGACAATATTTTCCTAGCACAAGAACTAGTTAGGAGGTACTCCAGAAAGCATATTTCTCCTCAGTTTATGCTAAAAATTGACATAACTAAGGTATATGACATGGTATCATGGAAATTTCTTGAAGGAATGTTACACGGATTGAATTTTCCCTCTAGGTTTATCCGATGGATCATGGAATGTGTCTCCACTGCCTCCTACTCAGTGTTAATAAATGGAACCCTTCATGGTCTATTCAAGGGTAGAAAAGGACTTCGACAGGGCGATCCTACGTCACCAATCCTCTTTCTCCTGTGTTTGGAGTATTTCTCTAGATTACTCAAAGTTAGGATTCCTAACTCTTGCTTTAAGTTCCACCCAAAGTGTAAGCAGATTGGTCTTACCCATATAGCTTTTGCGGATGACCTTATGTTATTTTCTAGAGGTGATTATGAATCTGTCCATGTGCTAATTGCTACATTGGTTGAACTGAAAGGAGTGTCAGGGCTCCATGTAAATACTTCTAAATCTAATGTCTAGCTGGCTGGTGTGGATGGGAGTGACAAAGCCCCAATACTACATATGGTGGAATATACTATAAGTGACTTCCCCATACGGTATTTAGGCATCCCCTGGCTCCAATGAAGATTTCAGTAGCACAGTATTTGGTATTAATGGAATCTGTTAAGGCTTATATAAATGCATGGAATGGGAAATCACTATCTTATGCGGGTAGAATTAAACTGCTTAATTTAGTTATTCAAGGAGTTCTCTCATTTTGGTTCCAGGCTTTCCCTATCCCTACAACCATAATTGAGAGACTAATCTCTATGTGCAGGCTCTTCCTATAGGGTGGAAAACACTTCCGAGTAGCTTGGGACAATATATGTGCACCGAAAGCAGGGGGCAGCCTGGGCTTGAAGAATTGTAAGTTGTGGAATTGTACTCTCTTGTCTAAAGTATTATGGAATATCCATACAAATGCAGACTCCTTGTGGGTCAGATGGATACATGTAGTTTATTTAAAGGGCTTATCTGTGTGGGATTGGGAGCCTAACTAATGTGACTCGCCACTAATGAAGAAACTTGGAATGATTAGAAACATACTGGTTGAACAATTGGGAGGCCGAGGAGGTGTGCTAGATGGGATGCAAGCCTTGTGTGTTAATGGGAACCTTTCTTACTAAAAACTATATGAGTTGGTGCGATCTAAACACCCTAGGTGACCGTGGATGTCCCTCCTATGGAAGCAATACATTCCCCCCAAGTTTTCTTTCATTGCAAGACTTTTGTTACAAAATATACTCCCAACTAAAGACAATTTGCTATTTTTGGAGATTGACTGCACATGAAGTTTGTGCAATGTCGACCTGGAAACTGTTAATCACCTCTTTTTTTAGTGCTCTTTTATAGGTGTGGTTTGGAGAGATGTACGTGGATGGATAGGTATGACTCACACCATGTCTACCCTATCTAGCACCGTGAGATGGATCAGGACATATCACTTCGGAGCGCGATTACAGAGTAAAGCAGCCAGATTAGCCTTCTTGTGCACAATCTACATAGTCTGGAAGATCAGAAATGCTACCTAGATGGATTCGGTTTCTTTCTTAAGCCATGATGTAGCAAAAATTAAAGCTGTAGTTTACAAAATATTGTATTGCTTGTATCCTATTAATTTAATCCCCTTTTGAGCTTTTTCGAATATGTAGGTGATATGAATTGAAATTTTGACTAAGTACCCGGTGTTACTATGTGGGGTACTTATCTTGGCTGGGGTATGCCCTAAGGACCTTGTACATATTTTTTTGATTCAATATTTTTACATTTTATTAAAAAATATCCAAGACCGTAATGTCAATGGGGATAAAGAAATTACCAATTTTAATAGGCACATATTACAACATATCTAATCTAAAGGATTTATGTTTACCTATTTCTAGGCTTGCATGCAAATCCTTCCAATTATGGTAGATCCATTCATACAAAAAGATTTCTCTAGCTCAATCATATGAAGTCAAATATTGAACTAATATCTAGACGTATTAATTTAAGAATAAAAATGCAAAACTGAATCGTAATGAATCAATTAATTAAATTCATTAAATAAAATATCAAATCATAATATCTATCCCAACCTAGGCATTAAACAAATTTAGTTCCTAAAAATATGAAATGATATAAACTTCAAAAATTTAGAAGAATAATTAAAAAGAAAAGAATCCATGATATAAATCCCCTTTTCTCTAATGTAATCCTCTTGAAATTTTTATGAAATTATGTTATTTATCGGATCTCTTGAAGTAATCTTCTTGTTTTAGTTTTCCTAGGTTTAGAATTGCTTCTATAACTATAATTGTTGTCTTTAACTCCGAATCTATTTACCTCCCCTCATCTCCAATTTATAATTGCCTTTTATATTGTGAAATTAGGGTTTTTGATAACACACAGTGACTCACATGATCGTGTGGGTGACTATGTTTCATAGAAACACCTCACAATTGTGACTTTACATGTTTCAAGGAGCTACATAGGCATGTATCTTCACACGGGCAAAAATCCTTCAAGCTTTACACATTTATAATCACTTACACGTCCCTTATGTAGTCATGTATGATACTCGTATGAGCATTTACATCTTCACATAAGCATATACCTCCAAAAATAACTCCAATTTTTTTGTTTTATGCTTCAATTTTGTCCAAATTCTTCTCCTTTTGATCCATGAAGGCAATTTTGACCTAGAAACATACTAGACAAAAAAATAAGTACTAAAAATAATGTAAAACTCTCAAATAACAAGAAAAAACACTAAATGTAGGCATAAAAACATTATATATGAAGCGTTTATTAAATATACCCACACGTAAAACTTTGCTTGTCCTCAAGCAAATCATAATCCAAATCATCAAAATTAAAAACTTAATTTCATCCCATATTAACCTCAACCTTTCCATCCACACTTTAAATTGTCATATCATATCAATCAAATTAACATACAGTTAGTTTAGGTTATGATAGAACCAATTTTCATAAGTCAATATTAATAATAATCACATTACATTGATAATCTCTATGAAATCAAAAGCATAAATTCTACACCCTCACAAAGGATTCATTCATTGCACTCAAAATATTTAGGGTGGAAACTATAACAAACTCTCAAATTATTACTTATGAGGATTCTTAACCATAAGCTTATAATAAAACATATCTCCACCACTTATTAGTAAACTAGAAATAAAAAAAAAGTTATTTTAATAAGATGTAATGATGTTTAAGTAAAGGTATAGTAAGGATAAGTAAAAAGGGTAATAATATTGAAGGAAATTCATATAAACATGATGAAATAAATCTTGATTATTTATAGCATAGTTCCTCCAAAAAACAATTTCATTGGTACAAAAATAATTCTTTTCACTCTCTAACAAATATCACAACTTCATTTCTTTTTTCTTCTTTTTTATATGCTTGTAACACATAATTTTTGACTTTTGAACTTATTTGAGCAACTTTGGAGAGAACATAAAATTATGATAATGAAGCACTCAAAAATAAATAAATTAACATTTATTATGTACCATCAATATACAAATATCGAACCTTTTTTTTAGAATTCTTCAATATAACCTAACTTTTACGCAGTCAAGTAAAAAAAATTCCTTATGGGTTCAAAAATAATGAAAGGTTTTCAAGAAAAATAGGATAACGACTCTCACTATGGTTAAAATCAATCAAGAGTACTAAATCTCAAATATGGTTACTCTTAAGGGATAAAAATAGGTTAGATAGTAATTAAACAAAATAAGCTAAAACAAAGGGTTAAATCTAAATGCCTTTATCATTTTAATGCCTCTAGTTTAAAAAATGTGGTCTTAACATGAATATTAAAAGCAAGTTCTTGTGTTAGACCCCGTTATCGGAGTCAACTCCTACTTGCTCTGATACCATAAAAATTGTCTGACCCTGTTTCCAGAGTCTGACTCAAACAACCTGTCTCTGATACCACAGTTGTTAGACCTTGCTTTCTGGAGTCTAACTCTTTCATGCATGTAGATTTTCTT
>JANZXP010059059.1:0-11180 GCA_027576715.1 Erythroxylum flavicans | reverse complement strand
CAAATTCATCAAAATAGTTCACACACTTCTATTATTATTATTATTTGACTTTCATCAAAATCAATAGAAGAAGTGAAATCTTCTTGACTTAACAATCTCATCCTTTTTGATGATAACAAATAATCACAATATTAGAAGCTAAAAATAATATTCAAACGAATAATGCAAGATATGATATACAAAGATATGTACAATAATTTTCTATTTTTTTACTTTTCTATTTATCATCCCTATTTGTTATTAATAAAAAAGATAAGTTATTTCAAATGCTTCAAAATTTCATAAAACGTTTGTTGAAGATTAGTGCAGATTGTCTTGAGGTCTTCTTCTGTAGAAACACGTAGAAGTGCTAATTCCTCATGAAGAGCACCCACTGCTTCGCTTAGTACATTAACCTTAGTATTAATTTCCTCAATGTTTTTAGCTAAGGCTTCCTGAACTACCGTCTACTTATGACTAGCTTCAGTTCTTTCGATGAAATTCTTTAAAAGCTCCGAATTAATGGTAGGATCTTGTAGCATTTCACTAAGTGGATGAATATACTTAAAGACAGATGGTTTTCTAGGTGAATCGTTTAATTCTATAATTTTAATAGAGGGTATTTTGAAAGATTATTTTCTATCAGGGATATCAAGATCATCAGGTCGGGGTAATTTGTAAATCAGTTGCCCTATAAGGTGCAAGATAATTTTAACTGAAAGAATGAAACTTAAGGGTTTGAAATGAATGAGCAAATGCACAAAGGTTTCCAAATTAAAAACGATACCTTCAATTGTGATACTTTCATACCTTCCCACTGATATTGAGCCAACTACTTTGAAGCTTTCATCTGTAGTAGATGCTCCAAAATTACTTCATGATTCCCTTGATATATGACGTGACATATATACATTTATAGGTTGAGCTGCGTGACATACATCGTCTATTTTCTTTATTGCTGTTTGAATCTCTTTTTCTGTGAGATGAACTTCTTGTTTTTTAGGAAATTTCTTCTTCTTCCCTTTTTCTTTGCTTGCTGCTGATGCTGGAATTCTAGGTTGTACATCTAGTACAATCTTGATTTTTGTTCTGCATATCACTAGATAGATTGTATAAGGATTTTTCATAATCTTTTATGGATATGGTTTTGCCTATTCCTCTCGCAGAATACTATATAATCTTCGTTCTTCATAACTTAGAAGATGCATCGTCTGATCATTTATTGTTATAGGTTCAACTTGAACCTTAACATTCTGTTTAGAAGCTTCTCTGATGATAATTGAACCTCTGTTACGATCAGGTGTTGATTCTTCTATGATGTTCATCTTCAAATCTTCCTTCTTTATCGATTGAGGAGGGTTATAAGTTACTAGATGCTGTTCAGACAATGTCTTCGTCTTCTTTTGAACAGTCTGTGTCTTTTGTGGAACATCATTTGATGAAACCTTCTTCTTCTGAATAGGCTTCGTCTTCTTTTGTTCTTCTACTGGTTTGAAAGTGAGTTGTTGTTGAGGCTTCTTCTTCTCAAACACTAACTTCCTTTTTATTTCTGTCTCTCTAGAGGGTTGTTCTGGTTGAGTCTAAGGGATAGAGACGATTAGTTTGGCTGACTGCTGTTGTTGCTCTTGCTCATTTTCACTCTTAGAGTCTACACCAAGAATCAAAACTCTTTGCTTCTTTTGTTCTTATTATCATAAGGTAATTAATCTCGGTGACTTTCTTGACTTCTTGAGCCTTTCTGATTTGAGCGTCTCAACGTTTCTCTTTAAAGACACTTGGTGAGTTGGTTGTTGACCCTTTCTTTCCTTCTTCTCTAGAATCTTCTTAGCTTGTATCGGCTTATCAGATGAACGTTTAACCTTTACATTTGCTGATATTCTTTCAGATGATCAGGTGTTGCTTGTTTTTCAGACAGACCATTTCCTTTCCTGCTTCGTCTTACTTAAAGCTCCCCCTTAGACTGTGCTTTCGGTGTGAATCTTCATACGCTTCGGCTTCAATCTTGATCCCCATTTTGTGAATATTAGAGGCATTGATAACACTCTTAACGTCCAACTTTACTCTTTTTCCTCTATCAAGTAGAATTCCAGATGCTTTGAAAAATCTTGTTAATAGCATACCATAAGGTAAAGAACCACTCTTCAGATGATAATCCTCCCTAACCTTTATCATGTACTTCAGAATTAAAAATGGAAGATTAACAGGTTGGTGAGTGAGTAGATGAACCAGACAGTGTTCATCATTCATTATCACCATGTCCTTTGATCCTGCTCTCGGTAGGATACAATGGAGAAGAAGTGAGTGAAGAATCTTAGCCATCAGAATGAGGGTTGAAGACTTCATAACTCTTGGATTATTGAATCCATATAGTTGTCAATTGATGTTGGCTTTATCTATATGACTTTGAGCGATCCAATCTGTATTGTTGAACAATTCTGCTCCTTCATTTGGACACCCAATAGCCTCCACCATGGAATCTTGTGTGATTATTACTGACAACCCATCTACCATCGATACTAAGATGTTGTCTACCACCTTCGCATTCTTCTAGAACTCATATATTTCATTCAGATACACCGACTCTCGGAAGTTGAAGAAGTTCTTCCATCCAACTGCTTCAATCTCAGGTTTGATATTCATCTGAGCATTCTTCAAAGAAGTGAAATCGACGAGTCTTCCATAGACAAGAGATTTCGATATTTTCTAATCATATTCAGATTTCATCTGATTTCTTTGAATTTGTCTTCACTTAAGGGTCTGGAGAAGATATCTGCCCATCATGTGTTGCGAGCAGCCACTGTCCAAATACCATTGGTGGTTGTTGCTTCTTCTAAGTAAGGAGATATGCAGCATATATTATATCCTTTTGAGGTACCCATATTTTCTTGGGTCCTTTGGGGTTAGTCTTATAATTTTTCTTTGAATAATACGAGTATTGTTTCTTTTCCTTTCTATTAGCAACAAAATTCCTATTATGAACAAACTTCTTATTATGAAGAATATTACTATTATGAATAGTATTTTTATTTTTAAAGCCTAAACCGCTTTTATCATTTGGATGTCTATAACTTTCAATCATGTCATTCATCCTTTTTGTAATTTCTGTAAATTTTGATAAATCTACTGAAAGACTATTAATCCTTTGTTTTAGTTGATTAATTTCTTCAGATCTATCTACAGCTACTTTCATTTTCATATTGTCTACTTGTTTCTTGAGGCAGACGTTTTCTTCTTCTAAGAGTTTTGTGTTCTTTAAATTTTCAACAAATTTCTTTTTTAATAACCTATTATTTTAAGATAACATGTGAATCTTCTAACAATTCTAAATAGGCATCCTGAAGATCATCAAAGTTAGAAATTAGCTCATCATCGCTTTCCCTTTTAGCTACCAAACATATATTTGCTTGTTCTGATGTTTCTGAGTCGGATTCAGATTTAGACGAATCCAGATCTTCCCATGTTGCCATCATTCTCTTTTTGTTTTCTTAACTTTTCATTTGTTTTCTTTTAACCAAGACATTCAGACTTGTAATGTCCTAGTTTATTACACTCATAGCAGACAATAGAACTTTTCTCATTCTTTGATTCGTCTTTGCTATTCTTTTTGAAAGAGAAGTCTTTATTTCCCCTTGATTTATTTTTCCACATCCTTCTAATCTTTCTTGAAATGAAGGATAGCTCATCTTCATCTTCACTTAAATCTTGATCAGATTCACTAGTATCATCATTCTTGATTCTTCAATCTTTAATGCTTTTGAAGATGTACTTCTATTTTTCTACATCTTCTGATTCTTCTTATTCTTCTGACCAGCCTTCAATGCAATAGATTTATCCCTTCTAGGTTTATCTTCAGTATCAAGCTCTACTTCACAGATTTTCAGTGAACCAAGCAACTCATCTAACTTCAGCTTTCTTAAATCTTTGGCCTCTTGTATTGCTGTTACTTTAGGTCTTCATCTTTTTGGAAGACTTCTAAGAATCTTTCTGACATGATCTTAACTATCGTAGATTCTCCCTAGAGCATTAAGTTCGTTAATAATTGTTTGGAATCATCCAAACATCTTATCAATAGACTCATCGTCTTATATCTTGAACAACTCATACTGATGAACAAGAATACCAATCTTGGTTTCTTTCAC
Source organism: Erythroxylum flavicans (assembly GCA_027576715.1). Taxonomy (NCBI): domain Eukaryota; kingdom Viridiplantae; phylum Streptophyta; class Magnoliopsida; order Malpighiales; family Erythroxylaceae; genus Erythroxylum; species Erythroxylum flavicans. Next base: position 7,062 of record JANZXP010059059.1, on the reverse strand, counting down.
CTGGTTTGTGCTTTCATGTGTAATGGCTAATGTGTCCCACATTTCCTTTGCAGATTCGCATCTATGAACCTTATCAGATTCACTTCTCTTAAAGCATAGCTTAAAAAGAACTTGGCCTTTAAGTTTAATTGAAAGCTAGCTTTCTGATCAACCGAACATTGGTCACGAGAGATGCTTTTCCTTTCATTGTCTGTTGGGATATATGGACCATTTTCAATGATATCTCAAAGATCAATGTGTGTGGATTCTATAAAGAGATGCATCCTGTCCTTCCAATAATGATAATCTTCACCATTGAATGTAGGGGGTCTTGAGACCGAGGCACCTGCTGCTATAAAAACATGTGATTTAACCATGGATCTTTATCCTCACTTTGTAAGAGTGTTTCTTGGAAACCTTGCTCTGATACCAACTGAAGTAAATCATTTGTTAAAATAGAAATCACCTATAATATGCAAAATACACAAGAAGGGGGGTTGAATTGTGTTGAATTGTCTAAGATATGAATTTTTAAAATCTTTTTAATTTTTTTGACAAATTCAGAGGATTACAAGTTTACACAATGCACTTAATTTGATGAGTAACGCAATAGTGAAAATTAGTATCTATTCTTCTAACAACAAGAAAATTAAAAAAGTAAGAGTTAGAGAATATGACACCGCGATTTATACTTGTTCACCCTTAATCTTGGACTACGACTAGTCCTCAGAGTTTGTCTGAGATTTCACTATCTCCTTCAATGTTACAAGTATTATTTCTACACTTGCAGGGCCTCTTCAGGTCTCTTTCACAAAGTATTCTTTATCTGTTTCCTTAGCTTCTTCAGGCTCTAGCCTTCCTTTCTCTTGATATTATTTGAGCTTTCACACTCACATTACAGACGTATTTGCTCTCTTTCTTTCTTTCTTTTCTCTCATAATATTTTTCACAGCATAAGTACTTGAGCACAAAATTTCTCTTGAGTATTTTTATAAATTCAAAAATTCTTATTGAAGTCTACGACTACAACTAGTATTTATAACCTAAATCTCCAACGGTCTTCTTGAGAAATCAGCTTATCGAGTCTTCTAAAGTCTGTTATTAGTTGATTCCTGTAACCAACTCCAATTAACTAACGTTCTAGCACATTCTTTAATTACATCGACTTGTTTAGTTTCGTATGATGTCTTAGACTTGATCACTTTGTCTGATCCATCTTATTCAGCTTTTACTTAAGTATCATCTTGATTTGATGATTTGTGCCACTTTTATTTATCTACACACTTAACAAATTCATCAAAACAGTTCACACACTTCTATTATTATTATTATTTGACTTTCATCAAAATCAATAGAAGAAGTGAAGTCTTCTTAACTTAACAAATTCACCAACAGTACAGGCTATAGCCTTGTATTTAACTTCTACACTAAAACGAGCAACGAAGGTTTGTTTCTTGGCACACTAGGAGATGATATTTTGATTAAGGAATGTATAGTAACCAATTATAGATCTTCAAGTTAGTGAAGAACTGATAAGTGTAAATAACATCATATTTTAGGGCTTAGTATGTTATGATTTAAGTGTTAACTTAATCGTTTAGTATATATTTAGGTTAGAATTGTGTTAGTTTGTTAACTAATTATGTTTAAGCCTTTTTACGGATTAGTCAAGTCTTTGAGCTTAATTATTATGTCTTTTAGGTACCATGATATGTTTGTTAGTGTTTCAGGGTCAACATCGATGAATGGAGAAGTTTTGGAGACGCTCGGGCCGAAAAACAGCCACGTTGTGACAGAAGCACTAAAGTCAGCTAACGATCATGGCCCATATGCCATGATCATGACAGAAGCCTAGGACATAGCCTACAATCGTGGCCTGATTGCTATGATCATGATAGAAGGTTCAAATATAGCCCACGATCATGGCTTGCATCAGGTAGACACGTAGACACTCAAAAAAGTCAAGTTTTAAGGGAGTTTTTAAACCTTGCAGACCCAAAAAAAACCCTAGGACTGCCTAGAATATAAAAGATATATAAAGAATAAGACAAAGGAGATGAGGAGTTTTTGCATCAGCCACCATTGAGAATCCTTAGAGAGAGTTCATCAAGAGATTGAGAAAGAGAAGAAGGAAGAGAGACTTACAGAAGAAGCCAACGTGAATTACTTCCCAGAACACGAGGTTTCCTGATGTTACTACCACCATCATCCATTTAGATCTTGTTTCCAGTTTATTTTCAATTTTATTAATGTATAGAATTGGAATAGCCGTTGATGATAAGATTGTGTGAATGTTGAGTATGTCTAAACTCACATTTGGGTTGTTTTTATCTTTGATTTAATAAAAATTTGATTGTCTATGTCATTTGGATTCATTGTGATTGATTTCTGAGATTGCATAATTAGGTAATAGACTATGATGGTGAATCGAATGAAAAATAATTAAATTGGGCTAACGAGAGTTAGGTGATTTAATAAGAACGAGAAATTAATCAAATCAGTAATTGTGTGAAAAGAGATCTCACATTGGTTCCCGGTAGTCTGTTGGAAAACTTAAGATCTATTTAGGGTTTAGACATATTGTTAATTGAGAGATTGCAATTTTTCCATAATCTGATTAGGGTTTGCAATTTAGGGTTAATGGTTATAACTTGAGAGAGAGTAATCAACCCTAGGATTATCTAGGACCAATAATCCAATACTTCATTATCAATTAGGTTCGTGTCAAAGATAGGTAAAAATTCACCTTTCTCTTAATTGATAACTCCTTAAGTTGATTCTTGAATGTGTGTGTTGCAATTGCTAATTTGTTAATATTTTGTGATTGATTCTTGAATTGAATTAGTTGATTGATTTTTGAATTGAATTACTTGATTGAATTGCATTCCTGACGTAGTTTCGTTACATTTTAAATATTGCGCATTGTTTTAGCCTTAGATTTAGGATTAGATTAACCCTCCTTGTGGGATCGACACCTTAGGTACTAGACAAACGACCCACACACTTACAGATTATCGAGGTTAAATATTAAAACTTACACATATCGAAAAACTGCGATCAAGTTTTTGGCGTCATTGTCAGAGAGGCGATTAGTTTAGTTCTATAGTTTAAGGTGTTTAGTTAGTTTTTAATTTTTTAGTTTTTGTTCTTTCTTTTCTACTTCTAAAATCGTGCTCTTGCATTAACACAAGAGTCATAAGAGGTTTGAGTTGTGCAGCTAAAACCTTAGATTTAGACATTACTTGATTAGAACAAACCATTAGAAAAGCTCTATGTGAAGAAGAAGAAATCGCGAAATCAACAATGACTAAGGAATTTCAACAAAATTTAGACCACAAAGCAAACCAAGGACGTCAACAACGGACCCTTATGGACTTCATGAGACCAGGGTTCAATGAGGCTAACCAAGGAGTAACTAGGCCATCCATACAAGTAGCATTATTTGAAATCAAACCAACCCTCCCAAACATGCTTCAACAGAACATTCAGTTTTATAGACTAACGACCGAGGATCCTAATGCACATATAGTGAACTTCCTTGAAATCTATGATACATTTCAATACCATCAGATGTTGGAAGATGCAGTTAGAATTAGGCTTTTCCCTTTACCCTTAAAGATAGAGTAAAGGCTTGGTATCATTCCCTTAACCCAGCCAATGTCACAACGTGGGATCAGCTAGTTCGTGCCTTTTTAGATAAGTATTTCCCCCTAACTAAGACCAATAAGATCATCAAGGAAATTACCAACTTTTAGCAAAGTGATAGGGAATCAATCTACGAAGCATAGGAAAGATATAAGGATTTTCAACGGAAGTGCCCACACCACAACTTACCTAAAGAATTCTTATTGCAAACATTCTATAACGAAGTAACCTAGATACAAGAGGCACAATTGACGTAGCTTCAGGAGGGTCATTGATGAGAAAGACAATTGATGAAGCAAAAGGAGTGATAGAGGAAATGGTGAGTAATAACTGCCTATGGGCAACGAGCAAAGTAGACAAACTACTACCTTCTGAGAGCAAAAAGCAATTATGGCTATCGATCAAATGATGGAAATGGAAGCTAAATTTGATAACTTGACGCGACAGCTCAACAATATGAAGGCTTCATCCTCAACTCCGATGAAAGTTGTGCAACTCAAGTGTGAACTCTGTAGACAAATGGACCATGATATAATGGATTGTTACTTGATGAAGGAAAGTGATTCAGAGCAAGAGAATTATATGGAAGCTCAGTATGGATGAGGAAAAGGAAACAATCCCTACTCTAACACCTATAACCTTAGGTGGAAGAATCACCCTAACTTCTCTTGGACAAACAATGCTGGAAGATAATTCAGACCTCAAGGACAATCAGGCTTCCAACAAGATAAAGCAAGTTCAATGGAATCCAAGTTGGATAGGATTTTAGATAAGCTTGGAACATTAGACGATAGACAAAAGAATTCGGAAGGCAAATTTTAATAAATAACAAAGAACCATGCCTCTTCAATATACAATCTAGAGGTCCAAGTACACCAATTGTCAAACATTATTTCTATGCAGAATTTAGGAAGTCTTCCTAGCACTTTGGGAACAAAACCAAGGGAGTAACTAAAAGCTATTACACTTCGACGTGGAAAAGAACTTGAACAGCCCACAAAGATAATAGTGGAGACCATCTATCCTATTAAGAAAGATTAAGAAAAGGAGAAAGAAATGAATATGAGTAAATACCCTCCTTAAGTTACACCTCCACCATATCAGCCCAAAATCCCTTTTCCTCAACGATTACAAAAGAAGAATTTAGATGTATAATTATCAAAATTCTTTGATAAATTAAAGGCGCTACAAATAAATCTCGCATTTGTAGAGGCGTTGGAACACATGCCTAAATATGCAAAATTCTTAAAGGACATATGATCAAAGAAGCATAATTGGGAAGATAACCAGATAGTAGCTCTAACTGGCACCTGCAATTCCATAGTCACCAGTCAAATGCCATCTAAATTAAAAGATCTAGGGAGTTTCACAATACCTGTGTGGTTAGTGAGTTTGAATTTATAAAGTGTCTGTGTGATTTAGGAGCAATCACTAATCTTTTGCCTTTATCGATATTCAAGAAGTTGGGACAGGGTGAGGTCAAGCCAACATCGATGTTAATTCAGTTGGCTTATCAATCCATTAAAAGATCCTTGGGAATAGTGGAAGACGTTCTGATGCAAGTGGAAAACTTCATTATTCCTGTAGATTTTATGGTTCTAGATTTTGTGAAAGATAAGAATTGTCCACTGATCTTAGGTTAACCATTTATGAATACAAGAAAAGCCATAATTGGCATTCATGAAGGGAAATTAACACTTCGAGTAGGTGAGGATTAGATCAAATTCAATATGAATAAGGCCTTAAAGAATCTAATAATGAGCAGCGCATACATGAAGGTTGAAATTATGGACCAAAATGTGCAAGAACAAGTTGAGAGTTGAATCGCAGAAGTATAGTCAGTGGAAGCAGAGACAAATAACGGGTATTATAAACCTGAATCTAAAGGAGGCGATGAGATGGAGGATTCAAATGTTCAAATGCATTAAGATAAATTAGTTTGAACTAAAGCACCCATACCACCATCTATAAAAAACCACCAATATTAGAGCTTAAACCTTTACTTGCACATCTCAAATTTATCTTGCTAGGTGAAGGTCAAATGTTACTGATAATAATCTCCAATCAATTTAATGAGAAACAAGAAAGTAAGGTGGTAGAAATTGTTAGAAAGTGAATGAAAGCCAACGAATGGCAGACTGCTGACATTCGAGGCATAAGCCCAAATTTTTGTATACACCGAATAAACTTAGAGGAAGGATGTAGAACGGTGAGGGAGTGTCAATGGAGTTTGAATCCTAACATGAAGGAGGAGGTCAAGAAGGAGATTATAAAACTTTTAGATGTAGGGATAATTTATCCCATCTTCGATAGTGAGTAGGTCAGCCCAGTACAATGTGTACCTAAAAAAGATGGAATAACAGTAATAGAAAGTGATTGTGGAGAAGTAATTTCAACAAGAACAGTCACAGGATGGAGAGTATATATAAATTATCATAAACTCAACTCAGTGACTAAGAAAGATCATTTTTCTCTTTTGTTCATAGAACAGATGATAGAAAGGATAGCTGGTCATTCATTTTATTGCTTCTTAGATGGATATTTGGGATGTAATCAGATTTTCGTCTACCCTGATGATCAGGGAAAGACTACATTCATTTACGCTTAAGGTACCTTTGGGTACAAATGGATTCCCTTCGTACTTTGTAATGCCTCAGCTACATTACAAAGATGTATGACATGTATCTTCGCTGACATGATAAAAGATAAAATGCAGGTGTTCATGAACGATTTTTTAGTTTTTGGAGATTTTTTCAAAATGTGTTTAACTATTTTGGAAAGAGTTCTTTAAAGATCTGAAGAATCACACTTAGTGCTGAATTGGGATAAATGCCATTTTATGGTGCAAGAGGGGACAGTTCTAGGGCATAAAATCTCACACCAAGGATTCGAAGTTGACAGAGCAAAAATAGAAGTGATAGAGAAACTTCAACCGCCAAGCAATGTAAAAGGTGTGCGAGGATTTTTAGGTCATGTAGGATTTTAACGTCGATTCATCAAAGACTTTTTGCAAATTGCAAGACCTTTGACAAACCTTTTAGTCAAGGATGTGCCCTTTTTATTTGATGACAAGTGTATGTTTGCATTCAAGAGGCATTAATATTAGCACCAATTCTATCACCATTAGACTGGACACTTCCATTTGAAGTTATATGTGATGCAAGTGACCAAGCCATAGGTTGCATATTGGGCTAAAGGAAAGATAAGAGGTTGCATGTGATTTACTATACCAATAAGACCTTTGTAGGACATCAGCTGAATTACACCACTACAGAGAAAGAACTACTCGTAGTAGTGTACGCGTGTGATAAGTTTTGAAAATACCTTTTATGTTTAAAGTTAATTGTATTCACCAATCACACGGCATTAAAATACCTTTTCAACAAAAAAGATGCAAAACCAAGGCTCATTCGATGGGTGTTACTTTTACAAGAATTT
>JANZXP010059048.1:0-11181 GCA_027576715.1 Erythroxylum flavicans | reverse complement strand
AATTCTATACATCAATAAAATTGAAATAAAATTAAAAAATACGAGTGGAACGGATTAGTGGAGGCAGCAACAGTTGGAAGTCTCCTGTTCCGGGAAGTATTTCGCGTAGACTTCTTCTCTATTTCTCTCTTCCTTCAATTCCTTCCTCAAATCTCTCGATAAGCTCTTTAGGGTTTTTCAGATTTTGGCTGATGCAAAAAGCTCTTCTCTTCTATTCTTTATGTCCTTAAATACCTTGGCAACCTTAGGGTTTGTCAGGGGTTGAAATGGTCTGAAACGTTCCTCGAAACGTGACGTTTTCACCTGTTTTTTCATCTGCTCGACATAGGCGACGATGGTGACCCTGCCTGCCATGATTGTGGCCAGCGTCTAGCCCTTTCTATCATAAGCGTCGCCCAAGTGCCATGATTATGTCCTAGATCAGGCCTCTCTGTCACGATCGTGACCATCGTGGCCTGGGGCATGGTGGCTCATATGCCTCTGTCACAATCGTGGCCTTTTGTGCCACGATCGTGGGCCGTGATTTTGTCCCAAAAGTCTCCAAAACTTCTCCGTTATTTGTCGTTGGCCTTAACAAACTAACGAATACTTCAAAGTACCTCAAAAACATGACATTTAAACTCGAAGACTTATACTTCCCATAAAAAGCACTTCAACACATAAAATAGAACATTTGTAACCTAATTGCATACTAAACACCCAAATTAACACTAAATATCTAACAAATTGTACCCTAAAACATGATGTAATTTACAACTATCAGTTTTCCTCACACTTAATTTTGATCATGCTCATTACTTATTAATTATGAAAACAAACTAATTATGAAAAAATAAACAACTAAATAATTAATAAAATAAAACAAATAAAGAAATAAAAATTAACCAAATTTAATTAGGAATTCACTTAACAAACTAATTAATCTTAAAATTAAAACTAGAATTTATGCAATTAACAAATTAAAATGACTTAATTTTTAAATTACAATTATAACCCTAATTGAAATTAAAAATTCTAAATTATCAATTACACAAAATTGACGTAAGTAAAGACTAAACTTATGCAATTAAACATATAACCAATCTTAATTAATGTCAAAATTAGCTTATTAACCTAATTAAACAAAAAAATATCGCCCTTAAACACGTAATAAGCAGCAATTATATGTTTACACAAATTAAGTTGAATTTTTACCCAAAATTTATTGCAATTTGCCAAATTAACTTATAGAATCAATTGAGTAATGCAATTAATCAACTAGTAAACTATAATTAGGCATAAAATCACACAAATTCTCCAAAAATGTATGGGCATGCATCAAAACATCCAAAACTTTACTAGTGTATCCAAAGAGTGTCTAACTCTCTATAAATATGTGCAACTTTAAAATTTAATCCTCAAGCATAAAAATCTTTGCACGTTAGCATTATACACACTGCCCCTAAATTCACAATTATACTCTTCTTAGAATGTCACTCCATTTATGAAGCCAACTCTTATGTTGTCTTCACTCTCGAATTCACATAAGTTAGCTTTCATTTCAGCCAAAAGTTTCACTATTTTGTCTGTAATACTCTCTTCCTCGTCCACTTTCCCTTCTTCTACTACTAGGAGCTCTTTTTTGCTACTAAGGGTGATTTCCATTCCAAGTTTAGTAGAATCTCCTTCAATAGTACTAAGTAAACTCCCTTGCATCTCATCAGATATTATCTCCACCAGTTGGTCGATCCAATTCACCAAATTTTGTATAGGAGCCTCTATCTTCTGATGCCTTATAATTGATTCTTGAATGAAATAAGCCATCATATCTTCCAGAGTTGGCTCGATGACTAGTGGTGCTTGGTGTTGTAAATATTCAACTGGAGTGTATTCGTTCCATCTATAGGTGTAGGAGTTGCTTTACTCTAAATTGTTGTTATTCATGTATAGTGAACCTTAAGGTTAATTCTAAAAGTTCAATCACTTCCACACATAGGTCAGTGCTTGACGTTCATAATTGTAGTAAGTTCTCACACAAATGTTGCAACACGACATAGACATCAGTTGAGCCTCTAAAACCATGTGAGGAAACCTTTCTCTCCACCATATGGTGATGTTACATATTGCAAAGACAAATGTAGCTCCAATAAAAGTATTGTCTACTTCATCTTTCCATTGTGAGTTGTGGCTATGACAATGAATCGTAAATCCTACAATAAACTACAAACTCAAGATTAAGTAGATAAATTCAAAAGATAACTAAACGAATAATCCATAAATACAATGCAATAAAATAAAATACAAAAAAATGAATAGAGTAATATCATTTAGGTTTTCCTAATATCAAAATGCCCAGAAACGGTGCCAAAAACTTGATTGACTTTTTCTGAGTTTGTTAACTATAAATTACTGCAAGAGAATGGTGTAGTTGTAACTAGTACCGACAAATACAGGTCGATCCTATAAAGACAGTGATTATTAGTAGTTATCATTATTTTACTATCCAATCTAAGAAGTTGATTGTGATTTTTTATTTAAAAATAAAACTTAAACAAATAAAATAAATAGGCAAGACTGAACAAAGAATTAAGAAATTACTTAGAAAACTATTGATATCAAGACTTAGTATTTAGTTCTCGAATCCCCCTAAAAACCCTTAACTAGTTGATCTTTTATTACGCAATTGTTTAATTGATTTATTGGACCGTGGAGATTCCTATAATATGCTAATAACTCTCTTGAATCTATTAACAACTAATCCTAAAGTTTTCAACCGAATTACTCAGGTTAAAGTTTATAGGATTTCTTTACTAATTTATGAATCTCGCTATTAGGTTTGACCCTAATCTAGAAGATTTATATCATCATATCTCTATTCAAATAAGGATTTCCCAATCTCAATGTTACGAAATCATATTATAATCTAATATTCCAGATTTATTAAAACATATATTAAACACGTAATTGAATCACAATATATCAGTCAAACCAAATGTATTAATAAAAGAATCAGAACATGTTAAACTATAAATGTATGGTTCACCTAACCTAGACACTAAATGAATTTAGTTATATGTGATTAGAAACGAAATCAAACATAAACAAAAAGAGAAACAAATAGAAAATATGAGTTCATAATTATAAATATCCCTATTTTTTTATCGAATATTCTTTCAAAGTAGAGATTTGATCTTATATTTTGATGGATCTTTTGAGGATTTCTTTGTGTTTTACATTATTTCTTTGTACCAAAATCACCGACTGAGTTACCTTTGAGAATTTTAGAACGTCACCTCATGTCTACTCTCTCTTTTTGCCTCCAAAATGCCAATGTACGGGTTGATGCACGATCATGCATCAAACTATGCATAACCAAAATCACCAAAATTTGTGAATTTGTATGGCCTGAGAGAAGTACAGGTGTTAATGCATGACCATGTATCCCTTCTATGCTTCAAATCTTCTTTTTATGTCGTATTTTCATCTGAATTCTTCTCCTTTAAGTCCATGAAGGCAATTATACTCTGTAAACATAATTGGAGAAAATTGAGTACCACATATAAGATAAAATTATAAAATATCAAGCAAAAATACATCAAATATGGAGTAAAATTATGATTAACTATACATCTATTAGCATTCTTATTTTTTACTATATTACATTGAAAATTGACTTTATTTATAATTTTAAGAACTATTTATTAGTAGTGAAGAATTAATTCAGGTTCTTATCGAGTTTTTCTAATACAAAGAAGATCGTTAACTTCTTTAGTCCAAAAAAATAGGATTGTCTGATCAGAAAAGTTAAAAACTCATCATCGATTACTACGCTCTAAAGTACCATCCATATGTAGAGAACAAGTTGTTAATTATGCTTCTACTTACGTTTCCTATCCCAATCCTTTCATCGTTTCACATTTTTTCTATTCTCAAGAAAGGCAAACCTAACTAACAAATATCTACCTAACTTCTCATATCGTATCCTCTTATTGATTCGTTATTCTCTTTGTGCACAAACAAAGACCATTATATCCAGTGGACATTAGACATAGTCCTTAACGTAGCCTCTACAATGTAAGTCTTTTAAATGCTATAATTTTATTTTTATTAGAAATTTATTAATTTTTATTTTCAAAAGATTAAGATAAATGAATTAATATTTTTCAGTATAAAAATAATAAAGTGAGCTAATAAATTATCTAATTAAGTAAGTCAAAATTTAGTGAAGAAAATAACATTTTATCAATGGCATTCGAGTTCTTATTACACAAATGATGGAGGCCTAATAAAATTTGTATAAATAGATAATATTTCTTTTCCTATCTACTTAAGTAAATTCATAGAGATACAATTTACTCTAATCCATTTGGAGATCCATACAATAGAAATGTTACAAAAATATCTTATTGAAATCATTTTAGACAACTTTTGATAAGAATGATCAAAATTTACAATTTCTTGTTCAAAGGTAAACGAGCTTACCTGAGTAGCTTACTCAAATAGAGATGGATAGCAAAATAGAAATATCTTCATATTATCTATATTTATACAAGTTTATGGTTACTCTTGAATTGATCAACAAAGTTTGTGTTTTATTTAACAAGTGGTATCAAAACAATTTCATAATTCTATGTATCATTTCTAATTTCTAAGTTCTCCACAAGAAAATTAAAAATATTAATCTATTTTTGTTTAAATGCATAATGTATTTATTATTTAGATTGATTTATGTTTAAGTATTATAAGAAAATGGGTGGGAATTGTAATTCATGGTAATTTTAGTTAAAATCATCAAAATCTAACAAAAATTCACCAACAATGACCTTAAAAAATTTGTCTACATACTCTCCCAATAAAGAGATATCTAACAATCCTTTCTGGAAACTTCATTAATTCATCCAAGATCTTTTCCAATGCTTCCTTTTTTGATGCTATTAGGGATTACTTCCCAAAGATAAGTGAGGAGAAGCTAGTCTAGCATAATGGCATATACTAGCTTAATTAGGGAGGACTTCCCTTGCTATATATATGAGAAAGAAACTACGCATACATAGAGAAATTGAGACGTATAAGAATGTCGTAGCTATTAAAATTACATATTAGATGAGAGAAATTGTACTGGAAAATCAAAGCTAGTTGATAATCTCCGAGGCAATAAGAAGAAAATGGGATATAATCTAAACAATGTCATCTATTTCAATAATCCATGAAAAGAATGAATAATTGGAGAAGTGAAAAATAAGATTGTTCCAGAATTTGAATCACTCATATAAGGCATATACCATATGTAATGAATTAAGGAAAGAAAGATTTGGTTAGGGGAAACTAAGGAATAGAGAATAATACATGGGAAGGCTACTATTATATCTATTAAAGGTGACGCAATCCCCCGTCACGTTCTAAGATCGATCACTCCTCTTCACATCACTTTGTCCCTATAAAATGGAAAACTCGACTGAGAAGCATAACATTCGTTGTCTATGTCTTACCAGACCCTTGGTTTAGAGCATACATACGTGAAGGCTAACTGAAATTATGTAACATAATGGTCTTTTTTTATGAAACAACGGTCGTTAGTTTAGGGGTTTAATGGTCAATTGACTCTCAAATTAATTAGTCTAAGCAGGATGGTATAAGACATTGTAAAGTATTTTTGTTCTATATCTTTATATATATAAATCAATTAAGTTGCATAAAAAATCACTTGTTTTGGCTAATGGAAAAAATAGGAGACAAAGTTTCTTGCATAAAGAAGAAGTAGAAAGTAATACATCAGTTGCCTAGTGCTTAAGACCCATGCGTGTTGTAAAGGCTTAGACTTTTACCAATGCTCATTTGACACTTAAGCACTCTCTCTTTCCCAAGTCAAGCTTCTACACGAAACACTTTGCTAAAAAGAAGAAGAAATGTGGAGAATGTAAGAATACCTCTATTAAATAACTCTCTCAAGAAAGCTACAATGTTTATAATGCTCTCTATGATCTTATACGTTGCAAATGAGGTAACCCCTAACGGGTATTTATACTAGTTACTACCTAAAATAAATGGTTAAGATCTACTTGATCTGATAGTCTACATTTACTTTTAGAATTCTCTACTCTACTCTATATGTTTCATGTACAAGATATCTCTATCTACAATGTTCTATAATCTTTTATAAACTTCTATAATGTTCCACAATGTTCTATTAGCTTCCATAGTCTTCTACTATGTTCTAGAAGCTTCCAGGGTCTTCCATAAATTTTTACCATATTCTAAAAGCTTCTAGAATCTTCCATAAGATTTCAATATGCTCTAGAAGACTCTTTTGGACAAACCTCATCTTGTGGGCTTTAAAACATGCGAAACATGGCATTATCCCCCACCCAATCTGGTGATAGCCTTGTCGTGTCTTAGTGGAACTATCAGATTTTATCTTTATATTGGCAAAGAGAAAGCTCTTGCTCCCAACTAGCTTGACTTTTTGGTTGTCCCTTCCATTTGATCAAGTATTCATCGTATTTCGTATGTGATCCTCTCCTTAGTATAGCCCTATTTGCGAAGATGTCTTCCACCTCATACTCATATGTTACTGTCACAGCGGTGTGTGCACACCTTGATTCACCCTTATTTGAATCTTCCTTATCGACGTGATAAGGTTTTAGAAAACTTATAGGAAATATAGGATGAATCTCCAAGTGTAAGGGTATCTTAACTTGGTACGTCAACTTGCCCACCCTTTTCTCCATGGGAAAAGGTCCTTCGTACCTCTGAATCAAGCCCTTATGAACAACTCCTCTGGCATATCTATGAGAAAGGAGATTGACCATCACTAAATCTCCTTCATTAAACTCCAAGTGGTGCCTCCACTTATTGACCCATTTCTTCATTTTCTTGGCTGCTCGATTTAAGTATGCCCTTGCCATATTAGACTTCTCATGCCAACCTTTTACAAACAAGTATGCTCTAAGGTGTTTTCCACTATAACCGACAGCAAGAGTTTGTGGAGTCAAATTTTTTTCCCAGCGGCTAACTCGAGTGGACTAGCTCCTATAGACTCATGCCACTACAAATTATATCACAATTGGGTAACATGGAGCAACTTTATCTAAGCTCATTGGTTGGCACTCACATAATGCCTCAAATACAAATTCAATAAGGCATTTAACCTCTTAGTTTGTCCATCAATTTGTGGATGAAAGCATGTAGAGAAGATTAACTTTGACCATAAGAGCTTAAACAACTTCGTCCAAAATTGTCTTATGAAGCTAGTGTTTCTATCACTCTAATGAAAAATTGAACAACATCTTCCATATTGAATTATATTGGCACAGGTATGAATACTCCATACATGATGAAGTGATCTACAACAACCATTATATTGCCTTATCCCTCTGCTTTCGGTATACCAACGATGAAATCTATTAAAAGACTCTTTGATAGCCTCTCGAGAATTATTAGTGACTGCAACAATCTACTTGGTAATTGTACTCCAACTTGTCTTGTTGGCACACAATACAAGTCTTCATATATTCCTCAATGTCATCCCTAAATTGGGGCCAATAATAAGCACGTGCCACAAGTGCCAAAGTTCGATGCATCCCTAGATGACCAGCCCATAAGGAATCATGATACTCCTTGATGATTTCCTTCCTACTTAGTGAGTCCGCCATTAAGTTTGCCTTGCTGGGCTTGTACAACATCTTAAATTCAAACTCCACCAAGAAAGCTTATCGTCTAGCTTGCTTAGGCATCAACTTCTTTTGATTAAAGTAGCTTGAGATAATATTGTACTTTTTTACGATAAACTTTGCTCCTAATAAGTAGTGCCTCCATGTTCGCAAGTAATGCACTATGGTCATCATTTCCTTCTCTTGCACTAATAAGGTTGTTTAGTGTCATTAAGCTTTCTACTCTTAAAAGCAATGGGATGTCCTCCTTGCATCAACACACCCCCAAGTGCAAATCAAAGGCATCCATTTTTACTTCAAATGGTTTGAGTGACTTGGAAGAGTAAGGTCCAGTTCTTACAACATGACCTCCTTTAAAGCATCAAAATCCATTTGGCATTTAACATCCCATCCCCAAACTCATCCCTTCTTAAGCAGATCTGTTAAAGTTGCCACAATGGAAGAGTAGCTATGAATGAACCTATAATAGTTGTTAGACAAACTAAGGAAGGATCTTAACTCACTCACCTTTTTCGATGGCTTCAATTCAAGAATGGCTCGCACCTTAGATCCATTCATCCTTAGCTTGGCTTGTCCTATGATGTGCCCCAAAAACACTACCTCTGACTTTGTAAATGAACACTTTTCCTTCTTAACATATAACTTATTGTCCCGTAAAGCTTACAAGATATGTTGTAGATTTATGGAATATTCCTCCAACGACTTGCTATACACGACAATGTCATCCAAACAAACAACAACAAATTGATCCAAGAAAGGATTTAATACCTTGTTCATAAGTATGCAAAACATCACAGGCACATTAGTGAGATTGAATGGCATGACTAAGAATTCAAAGGCTCCATATCTCGTTATACAAGTTGTCTTTAGCTCATCTTCCTCGGCAATCTTTACTTGGTAGTAGCCGACCTCAAGTCAAGCTTAGAAAACCACCTAGCATCTCCATGTTGATCAAACAAGTTGTCTATTATTGTTCACATTTACCTTGTTTAGTGCCTGGTAGTCGATGCATAACTAAAGTGACCTATTGTGCTTCTTTTGAAACAATATCGATGTACCATATGGGGCCTTAAAAGGTTAGTTGTACCCCGCACCCAAGAGCTCCTTCAATTGTCTTATTAGCTCTTCTAACTCTGATGGTGTCATGCGATATGGGACTGCGACAGAGAGTTTGGCACCTAGTTTTAACTCGATTTTGTGATCCACCTCTCTCCTTGGAGGTAACTTCTTTGGTGGCTTGGGTGGCATGACATCTTTGTACTCCTCAAGGACATAGTTAATCTCCTTAGGTAACTCCTTAAGAGTAGTGGCATTTTCCTCCTTGAGTGCCACTAAGAATGTTGGCTCTACCTTGTTTACTCCTTTGAAGAGTTGCATGGCTGAAAGGGTCTTCATCTTCATTGATGTAATATCCCGTTTTCTCATACTAAGGGTTAGAACCCAAGATTTCTATAAATGAAAAATAGCATTGAGAAATTAAGAAAATGCATTTCATGCTTATGTATAATATTAACATACACACACGTGATTATTGATTTTTATACACATTACAAAGATTGTACTTACACTCATTTGTCATATTTCGGGGTATAAATGATTGTTTTAAAGTGATTATGTGAATAGTGAATATTTTGTCTTGAAAATTGATTTGGTGAGTATAATTATTGATTTAGGAATTTTGGTGAAAATTGGAAATTTTCTAAAATTTTAGGTATTTTTGAAATAGGAAAAATGCCAAGTGGCAAGACAATTAATTTATAGTAATACAAATAAATGACAAATGGCAATAGAAATTATTAATAAGTGGCTTTAGGATTATTTGACAAGTGTCATAGAAAATTAGGAGATAATTGAATTAGAAATTGGAGACAAATAGACTAGTTATCAAAAAGGACCAAATGGAAACCACAAAAGGAGGACATGTAGCAAGTGACAAGTGTCATGCCATTTTCCACACACCTCACTCTTGATACTTTCATCTTTGCAAGACATCTCATTGTCTTTCACTCCCATTTTCATTGCAAGCTCTCTCTTCTTCATCTTCTTCTTTGATCTCTCATATATGAGACTCTCTTCTGACCTACTCCACGTTGATCTTTGCTCTCATCTTTCATCACTAGCTACTTCAAGATCCTTGTCTTTTTCATCTTGTACTAAAAAAACCTAACCTAATCCATCCTAGAAAAATGATGATCGTATATGCATGGAGAGTTAGGGTTTACGTGATTTTGAAGAAGCTTGGAGTTTAATCAAGTAAGTTATAAATTAATCTTCATGGGTTGTTATAAACGAAACAAATATGGTGATTATTTCGTTATTAATTGATTATGAAAGGTGTTGAATATATGTGTGGATGAATAAATGGATATATTCATATCTTATTTTTGTGTTATAATGAGTGATAATTCATAAATATTATATAGATGATTTTTCAAATGGATTGATAGTAAAAATGGTGATGAATAAGAGATAAAAGTTGATAAATAAATGTATATGTATATTTCCTATTTTATGTTGATGAATGAGAGCTAGAAATTTTGATGGATGAATGTATATGTTGTGTTTTTATTTTGAGAGTGTGAAAACCATGAGTTATAAGTTGTTATGTATATGAAATAGGTTATGAATTAAGGGTATAATAAAGGTCAAATTTATGCTTAAGAAAGGTGTTTAGTAATGTTCTTGAAATGAGGAAAAAAATAAGGATTAGATATAATAGTGAATGATAGATGATATGTTCTATTTTTGTATGATTGATGAACCTTAGGCTATGAATTGTTTTATGAATGATTTGGAGTTGAAATTGAGATAAAATAAAGAGGTTATGAAGTCTAAATGATGAACTATGGAGATGATTTGTTTAATGTATTATGAAAGAGATAAGATATGGAAAGAGTTAAAAATGCATGTATGATAGAATTAAGCGAATGATAAAGAACCAATTGAGTAGAGTATTGTGAGTTTTAATGCCATCAATATGGTAGTTAGATTTGTATGAAATGAAGTTGTATGAATGCATATGAATTCTGGAAAATTTGGAGTGTAAATGATGTTACCATGTATGTTGAATTCGTGGAGGAATGGAGGAAGACAAATAGGGCACAATCGTGGCCTAGAAAAAATTGAGTTTTTTCATAATCGTGGCAGAGTCCCCACCATCGTGACTAGTTCCACAAGCTTCTTTCACAATCGTGAGAAGGTCCACCGTGATTGTGGATAGGCACAAAGAGAGAGATGTTGTCTTTTAAGTGATGTTTGAAACAATTAATGCTAAGGTACTTTGTTATGATGTACTTAGGCTTGAATGATGCCTAGAATGAACCTAGTTTGATGATGGATTAGGTGATTAAAGTGAGTAACATGTATTAAGTATAAAAGAATGATTGAATGATGATGTTAAATGATCATGAGATATGAATTAAGGAAATATACTTGGAATAGTCAAATTAAGCATGCATTACACATGATACATATACATATGTATATGAATGAATGTTTATGTGATTGTGCAAATTAGTAATGTGTGTATATA
>JANZXP010059017.1:0-11182 GCA_027576715.1 Erythroxylum flavicans | reverse complement strand
ATCTAAGCGCAGGTGTGCCAACAGGCTGTGTTTCCCACTGAACGTGTGCCAACGAGCTACTTTTTCCACTAACAGTGCCCAACAGACTGTTTTACCCACCGAAGGTGCCTAGCAACCATACCAGCGGGCTATTTTGCCCACAGAAGGTTCCTAGTGACTATACCAACATGTTGTTTTTCCCACTGAAGGTGTACCAATAGGCTATCTTTCCCACTGAAGGTGCCTAGCAACCGTGCCAACAGGCTATTTTTCCCATTGAAACTGCCTAGTGAATGTGCGAAATGGCTATTTTGCCACGAAAGGTGGACCAACGGGCTATTTTCCCTATCGAAGGTGTTCCAACAGACTATTTTTCCCATCGAAGGCACCGAGTGACTGTGCCAACGTGTTTTTTTCCCACTAATGATATGCCAACGGGTTATGTTTCCTATCGATGCTACCAAACGGACTATTTTTCCCACTGAAGGCGCTTAGTGACCGTGCCAACGCACTATCTTATCCCCCAAAGGTGTGCCAATGGGCTATTTTGTAGGTCTAAGGTGTGCCAACGGGTTGCATTTCTAACTGAAGATGCTAATAGACTATGTTTCCCGCCGAAGCTGTGCCAATGGGCTGTTTTCTTCACTGAGGGTCCCAACTGACTATTTTATGCACCGTAGGAGCCTAGAGAATGTGCCAATAGGCTATTTTGTCCACTGAAGGTGTGCTAGTGGGGTGTTTTTCCCGTCAAAGGTGCCCAACGGACTGTTTTGCCTACCGAAGGTGCCTAGCGATCGTGCCAGCAGGTTGTGTTGCCTACCAAAGGTGTGCCAACGAGATGCTTTTGCCACCAAAGGTTCCTAGCGAACGTTCCAACGAGTTGTTTTACACACTAAAAGGTCTGTGATGATCGTGCCAATGGGCTAATTGACCACCGAAGGTGTCTAGTGACCAAGCAACTGTGGTGTTTTTCATTCAAAAGGTGTGCTAACGGGTTATTTTTCACACCGAAGGTGCCTAATGAACATCCCAACAGGCTATTTTTCCCATCAAAGGTCCCTAGCGATGGTGCCAATGTTCAATTTTACCTAACAAGCTACTTTCCCATCAAAGGTGCCTAGCGACTATACCAACGGGCAATTTTGCCCACTGAAGGTGCCTGACGACCATGCCAACGTGCTATTTTTCCCTTTGAAGGTGTGCCAGCGAGCTGTTTTGCCCACCGGAGGTATGCCAATGGGTTGTGTTTCCCACCGAAGGTATGCCAACAGGCTGTGTTTCCCACCGAAGGTGTGCCAACAGGTTGTTTTTTCCACTAACGGTGCCCAACTGACTATTTTTCTCACAAAAGGTGCCTAGCAACCGTACCAACGACCTATTTTGCCCATATAAGATTCCTAGCAACTATGACAACATGCTATTTTTCCCACCGAATGTGTACCAATGGCCTGTTTTTCCCACTAAAAGTGCCTAGCAATTGTGTCAAGGGGTTGTTTTTTCCACCCAAACTGCCTAGCGAACATACCAAAGGGCTATTTTGACCACCAAAGGTGTGCCAATTGGCTATTTTGCCTACTGAAGGTGTTCCAATGAGCTATTTTTCCCAACAAAGGTGCTTGCGACCATGCCAACGTGTTGTTTCTCTCACTACAGGTGTGCTAACCAACTATGTTTCTTATCGATGCTGTCCAACGGACTATTTTTCCCACCGAAGTTACCTAGTGATCATACCAACGGGCTATTTTACGTGCGAAAGATGTGCCAATGGGCTATGTTTCCCACCAAAGGTGCCTAACGGGATGTTTTCTCCAACTGAAGGTGCTTAACGACCGTGCCAACAGGCTATTTTACCCATCGAAGGAGTGCTAATGGACTGTTTTTTCTAAGATGCCTATGGAATGGGCGACAATGGGCTATTTTGCCCACTGAAAATGCCTAGTGATCATGCGACCGGGGTGTTTTTCCCACCAAAGGTGTGCCATCAGGCTATTTTTCCCACCAAAGGTTCCAAGCGAATATGCCAACGGGCTATTTTTCCCGTCGAAGTTGCCTAATGACTGTTCCAACGGCCTGTTTTGCCTATCAAAGGTGTTCCAAAGGGCTATTTTTTGCACCGAAGATGCCCAATGAACTATTTTGCCCATCGTAGATGCCTAGTGACAGTGCTAATGACTTGTATTGCCCACCGATGGTGCACCAACGGGCTATTTTTCCTACTAAAGGTGCCTAGCAAACGTGTCAACGGGTTGTTTTGCCTACCTAAGGTGCCTAGCGATCGTGCCAACGGGCTATTATGCCCAGCTAAGGTGCCTAGTGCCCATGAGAACATGGTGTTTTTCCTAATTAATATGTGCCAAAGGGTTGTTTTTCCCACAAAAGGTGCCTAGAGAACATGCCAATGGGCTATTTTGACTACTGAAGGTGTGCTAACGGGCTGTTTTTCCCAACTAAAGTGCCCAATGGTCAGTTTTACCCACCAAAGGTGCCTAGTGACCGTACCAATGGGCTATGTTTCCCATTGAAGGTTCCCAAAGGGCTATTTTTCCCACTGCAGGTGCCTAGCAAACGTGACAACGGGCTATTTTGCCAATTGAAGGTGCCTAGCAATCATGCCAACGTGTTGTTTTTCCCACCGAAGGTGCCTAACAATCGTGCCAACAAGTAGTTTTGGCCACCAAAGGTGTGCAAAGGGGTTATTTTTCCCACTGAAGGTGCCTAACAAATGTGCCAACGGGCTGTTTGCCTACCGAAGATGTTCCAAATGTTTTTTCCACTTAAGGTGCTCAACTGGTTGTGCTACCGATTAAAGGTGTGCCAATAGGATATTTTTCCTACCAATGTTGCCTAGCGAACGTGCCAAAGGGCTATTTTTACCATCGAAGGCACCTAGTGATCGTGTCAATGTACTGTTATTCCCACCAACGGTGTGCCAACGGGCTATGTTTCTTACCAATGCTGCCCAACGGGTTGTTTTTTCCACCAAAGATGCTCAGTGACTGTGCCAACAGGCTGTTTTAACAACCGAAGGTGTGGCAACGCGTTGTGTTTCCCACCGAAGGTTCCTAAAGATCGTACGAACAGGCTATTTTATCCACCGAAGGTATGGCAACGAGAGGTGTTTCACACCAAAGGTTCATGAAGACCTTGCCAACAGGTTGTTTTGTCCACCAGAACTGTGCCAAAGGGATGTGTTACCCACCAAAGGTGCCCAACAGGTAGTTTTTTCCCACCAAAGGTGCTTAGCAATCGTGCCAATGAGTTGTTTTGCTAACCAAAGGAGTGCTAATGTGTTGTTCTTACCAACAAGGGTGCCCAACGAATTGTTTTGCCCACCGAGGGTGCCTAACGACCGTGCCAATCGTCTATTTTGCCCACCGAATGTGTGCTAACTAGCTGTTTATCCCACCAAAGGTTCCTAGTGTTCGCGATAACATACTGTTTTGCCTACCAAAGATGCTAGCGACCATGCCAATGAGCTGTGTTTTTCCCATTGAAGGTGTGCTAATGGGCTATTTTTACCACTGAAGGGGCCTAGCGAACATCCCAACAGGCTATTTAGCCTATTAAAGGTCCCTAATAACCGTGTTAAAGTGTTATTTTTCGCAACGGGCTTTTTTTTCGGCCAAAGGAGCAAAGCAACCGTGCTAACAGGCTATTTTTCCCATCGAAGCTACCTTGCCACCATGCCAATGTGTTGTTTTTCCCACTGAAGGTGCTTTACGAACTTGTCAGTGGGCTATTTTACCCATTGGAGGTGAGCCAATGGGTTATGTTTCCCACCAAAGACTTGCCAACGAGTTGTTTTGCCGATCGAAGTTGTGCCAATGGATTGTTTTTCCCCCTAAAGGTGTCAAATGAACTGTTTCGCCCACCAAAGGTGCATAGCGACCGTGTCAACGGGGTATTTTCCCCATCAAAGGTGCCTAACGACCGTGCCAATGTGTTGTTTTCCATCGACGGTGCCTAGCGACCATGCCAACGATTTGTTTTGTCTACCAAAGGTGTGCAAATGGGCTGTTTTTCCTATCAAAGGTGTGTAGCAAATGTGCCAACGGGTTGTTTTACTTACCGAAGGTGTTCCTAAGGGTTGTTTTTCCCACTCAAGGTGCCCAACAGGCTGTGTTACCCATCGAAGGTATGCCAACGGGCTATTTTTCCTACCAAAGGTGCCTAGCAAGCTTGCCAATGGGCTATTTTTCCTATCGAAGGTGTCTAGTGATTGTGCCACCGTGCTATTTTTCCCACCAAAGGTGTGCCAACAGGCTATGTTTCCTACCGATGCTACCTAACTTGTTGTTTATCTATTCAAGGTGCCTAATGACCATGCCAACAGGCAGTTTTGTCCACCAAAGGTGTGGCAATGGGCTGTGTTTCCCACCGAAGGTGCTTGAAGACCATGCGAATAGGCTGTTTTGTCCACCAAAGGTGTGGCGATGGGCTTTGTTTCTCTCCGAAGGTTCTTAAAGACTATGCCAACAGACTATTTTGTCCACTGTAGGTGTGCCAAAGGGATGTGTTTCCCACTGAAGGTGTCCGACGGGTAGTTTTTCCCACTGAAAGTGCCTAGTGGCTGTGCCAACGGGCTATTTTGCCCACTAAAGGAGTGCCAATGAGCTGTTTTCCTAACAAAGGTGCCCAACGAATTGTTTTTCCAACCAAAGGTGCCTAAAGACCTTACCAATTAGTTATTTTGCCCATCGAATGTGTGCCAACGGGTTGTTTATCTTAGTAAAGGTGCCTAGTTTTCGCGCCAACAGATTGTTTTACCCATCGAAGATGCCTAGCAACCGTTTAATAGGCTATGTTTTTCCCATCGAAGGTGTGCCAAAGGGCTGTTTTTCCAATCGAAGGGATCTAGCAAGCAATCCATTGGACTATATAGCTCGTTAAAGGTCCCTAACAACCATGCCAACGTGCTATTTTGCTCAACGGGCTATTTTTCCCACTGAAGAAGCCAAGCAACCATGCTAATGGGCTACTTATCCCATCAAAGGTGCCTTGCCACGATGCCAATGTGTTGTTTTTTCCCACCTAAGGCACTTAACGAACGTGTCAAGGGTTGTTTTGCCCAACAGAGGTGTGCCAACGGGTTGTGTTTCCACACCAAAGGTGTGCCAACAGGCTGTTTTACCGACTCAAGGTGTGTCAATGGGCTGTTTTTTCTACTAAAGGAGCCCAATGAACTGTTTTGACCACCAAAGGTGCCTGGCGACTGTGTCAATGGGCTATTTCGCCCACCGAAGGTGCCTAGTGACCGTGTCAATGTGTTGTTTTTCCCATGAAGGTGCCTAGTGACCTTGCCAACGGGTTGTTTTGCCCACCAAAGGTGCACAAACGGGCTATTTTTCTCATCGAAGGTGCCTAGCGAATGTGCCAACGGACTGTTTCGCCTACCGAAGGTGGTCGAAAGGGTTGTTTTTTTGAAAAAAGTGCCCAATGACCTGTTTTTCCCACCAAAGGTGCCTAAAGACCTTGCCAATCTACTATTTTGCCCACTGAATCTATGCCAACTAGCTATTTATCTCACCAAAGGTGCCAAGTTTTTGCACTAACGGACTGTTCTACGCACCGAAGATGCGTAAAATCGTGTCAATAGGCTATGTTTTTCCCACTGAAGCTGTGCCAAAGGGTTGTTTTCTAACCGAAGGGGCCTAGCAAACATCCTAAAGAACTATATAACCTGTTAAAGGTCCCTAACAATGGTGCCAACGTGCTATTTTGCTCAACGGGCTCTTTTTCCCACCGAAGGAGCCAAGCAACCGTGCTAAAGAGCTATTTATCCCATCAAAGGTTCCTTGTCATGATGCCAATGTGTTGTTTTTCCCACCGAAGGTGCTTAACGAAAGTGTCAAGGGTTGTTTCGCCCACCAGAGGTGTGCCAACGGGTTGTGTTTCCCATCAAAGGTATGCCAACGGGCTATTTTGTCTACCGAAGGTGTGCCAATGGGCTGTTTTTTCTACTAAAGGTGCCCAATGAATTGTTTTGCCCACCGAAGGTGCATGGAGATCATGTCAATGGGCTATTTTGCCCATCGATGGTGCGTAGCGACTGTGCCAACTTGTTGTTTTTCCCATCGAAGATGCCTCGTGACCTTGCCAATGGGTTGTTTTGCCCACCAAAGGTGCCCAAACGGTTTATTTTTCCCATGAAAGGTATCTAGCGAATGTGTCAACGGGTTGTTTTGCCTACTGAAGGTGTTCGAAAGGGCTATTTTTCCCAAAAAAGGTGCCCAACGAACTATTTTTCCCACCAAAGGTGCCTAAAGACCTTGCTAATTTGCTGTTTTGCCCATCGAATGTGTGCCAACTAGTTGTTTATCTCACCAAAGGTGCCTAGTGTTTCCCACCGAACGTGCTTAACGAATGTGTCAACGGGCTATTTTGCCCACCGGGTTGTGTTTCCCATCGAAGCTGTGCCAACAGGCTATTTTGCCGACTGAAGGAATGCCAATGGACTATTTTTTCCACTAAAGGTTCCTAATGAATTGTTTTGCCCATCAAAGATGCCTAGCGATCGTGCCAATGTGTTGTTTTTCCCATCGAAGGTGCCTAGCAATCGTGCCAATAGGTTGTTTTGCCCACCAAAGGTATGAAACAGGCTATTTTTCCCACCAAAGGTGCTTAGCGAATGTGCCAAGGGGCTGTTTTGCCTATCGAAGATGTTCCAAAGGGCTATTTTTCCCACTGAAGGTGCCCAATAGGCTGTGTTGCCCACCAAAGTTGTGTCAATGGTTTGTTTTTCCCACCGAAGGTGTCTAGCGAATGTGTCAATTGGCTATTTTGCCCAACAAAGATACCTAACGATCGTGCCAACTTGCTGTTTTTCCAACCGAAGATGTGCCAACGGACTATGTTTCCTACCAATGCTGCCCAACTTGTTGTTTATCCCACCGAAAGTGCCTAGTGATCGTGCGAACAGGCTGTTTTATCCACTAAAGGTGTGGCAACGGGCTGTGTTTCCCACCGAAAGTCCCCAACGGGCAGTTTTCTCCGACCGAAGATGCCAAACGACCATGCCAATAGGCTGTTTTGCCCACCAAAGGAGTGCCAACGGGCTGTTTTCCCTAACAAAGATGCCCAACGAACTATTTTTCCTCCCGAAAGTGCCTAAGGATCGTGCCAACTGGCTATTTTTCCCACCAAATGTGTGCCAACTAGCTATTTGTCCCACAGAAAGTGCGTAGTGTTTGCGCCAAAAGAGTGTTTTGCCAACCGAAATGCCTAGTGACTATGCCAATGGGTTGTGCTGCCCACCGATGGTATGCCAACAGGCTATTTTTCCCACTAAAGGTGTCTAGCAAACGTGCCAATGGGTTGTTTTCCGGACCTAAGGTGCCTAGCGACTGTGCCAACGTTCTGTTTTGTCCACAAAAGGTGTGCCAATTGCTTATTTTTCCCACCAAAGTTGCCTAGTAACTGTGTCAACGTGCTGTTTTCCCCATCGAATCTATGCCAGTGACCTGTTTTCCCCAATAAAAGTGCCTAGCAACTGTGCGAACAGGCTGCTTTTCCCACTAAAGTTGTGCAACAAGTTGTTTTTCCCACCAAAGGTACCTAAAAAACGTGCCAATGGGCTATTTCACCCACCAAAGGTGTCTAGAGACCATTCGACCGTGGTGTTTTTCCCACCGAAGGTGCCTAGCGAACATGCCAAAAGGCTATTTTTCCCACCGATGATGTCTAGCAACTGTTTGACTGTGGTGTTTTTCCCATCAAGGACGTCTAGTGACCATGCCAACGTGTTGTTTTTCTTACCAAAGATGTTCCAGTAGGCAATATTTCCTATCGATGCTGTCCAACGGGCTGTTTTTCCACCGAAGGTGCCTAGTGACCTTGCCAACGGGCTATTCTGTCCACCGAAGATGTGCCAACAGGCTATTTTGCTTACTGAAGGTGAGTTAACGGGCTGTGTTTCCCACCACAGGTGCCTAACGGGAAGGTTTATTCCCACTAAAGGTGCCTAGTGAAGATGCCAACAGTCTATTTTGCCCACCAAAGGAGTGCAAATAGGTTGTTTTTCCTAATAAAGGAGCCGAACGAACTATTTTTCTCAGCGAAGGTGCCTAGTGACCGTTGTTTTGCCTATCAAATGTGTGCCCACTGTTTGTTTATCCCACTGAAGGTGCCTAGTGATCGCGCCAATGGGCTATTTTGCCACCGAAGGAGCCCAATAAACTGTTTTGCCTACCAAAGTTGCCTAGCGGCCGTGCCAACGAGTTGTGTTGATTACTAAAGGTGTGCCAACGTGTTATTTTTCCCACAGAAGGTTCCTAGAAAACGTGTCAACGGGCTGTTTTGCCTACCAAAGGTGCCTAGCGACTGTTTCAAAGAGCCATTTTGCCCACCCAAAGTGTCTAGGGACCATGCGACAGTGTTGTTTTCCACATTGAACGTGTGCCAATGGTCTATTTTTCCCACCGAAGGTGCTTAGCGAACGTGTCAACATGCTTTTTTCCACCCGAAGGTGTGCCAACGGGTTATTTTACCTACCAAAGGTGTCCCAATGGTTTGTTTTTCCCACCGAAGGTGTCCAACGGACTGTTTTGCCCATCGAAGATGCCTAGCAGGCTGTTTTGCCCACTAGAGGTGTTCCAATAGGTTGTGTTTCCCACCGAAGAAGTGTCAATAGGTTGTGTTTCCCACCAAAGGTGTGCCAATGTGTTTTTTCCCCACTAAAGGTGCCTTAGCGACCGTGCCAATCGGCTGTTTTACCCACCAATAGTGTGTCAATGGGTTGTTTTTCCCACCGAAGATGCCTAGCAAACGTGTCAACAGGATGTTTTGCCTACCGAAGGTGTTCCAAAGGGCTATTTTTCCCACTAAAGATGCCCAACATGCTGTGTTGCCCACCGAAGGTGTGCCAATGGGTTATTTTTCGCATCAAAGGTACCTAGCGAACGTGCCAACGAGCTATTTTTCCCATCGAAGGCACTTAGTGGTCGTGCCAACGTGCTGTCTTTCCCACCGAAGGTTTGCCAATGGGCTATGTTTCGTACGAATGCTGCCCAATGGGTTATTTTTTCCACCAAAGTTTCCTAGTGACTATGCTAACAAGCTGTCTTGTCCACCGAAGGTATGGCAATAGGTTGTGTTTCCCACCGAAGTGTGTGAAGACTATGCCAACAGACTGTTTTGTCCATCGAATGTCTACCAACGGGCTGTGTTTCCCACCGAAGGTGCCCAACTGGTGGTTTTTTCCTACCAAAGATGCCTAGCGACCATTCCAACGATCTATTTTGCCCACAAAAGGAGTGCCAACGGGCTGTTTTTCCCAACAAAGGTGCCTAACAACTGTGCCAATGGACTGTGTTTTTCCCACTGAAGGTGTGCTAGTGGGTTATTTTTTCCATCGAAAGTGCCTAGTGAGGATGCCAACAGGCTATTTCACCTTTTGAAGGTCCTTAGCGACTGTGCCAACATGCATTTTGGTTAATGGGCTATTTTCCTGTTAACCATGCTAATGGGGTATTTTACCCACCGAAAGTGCCTAGCAACCATACCAATGTGTTGTTTTTCCCACTAAAGGTGTTTAGCGAATGTGTCAAAGGGATGTTTTTCCCATCAGAGGTGTGCCAGTGAATTGTGTTTCCCACCAAAGGTGTGCCAACGGGCTATTTTGTCGATCGAAGGTGTACCAATGGGCTTTTTTTTCCACTAAAGGTGTACAATGAACTTTTTTGTCCACCAAAGGTGCCTAGCGATCTTTCCAATGGGCTATTTTGCCCACTGAAGGTGCCTAGCGACCGTACCAACATGTTGTTTTTCCCACTAAGAGTGCCTAGCGATTGTGCCAATTGGCTGTTTTGCCCACCAAAGGTGTGCAAACGGGTTGTTTTTCCCACCGAAGGTGCCCAACGAATGTGCGAACAAGTTATTTTGCCTATCGAAGGTGTTCCAAAGGGCTGTTTTTTCCACTGAAGTTGCCCAACATGTTGTGTGGCAACGAGTTGTGTTTCCCACTGAAGGTGCCCAGTAAACGTGCCAATGGGCTATTTTTCCCATCATCGGTGGCTACCAACTATGTCAACGTGCTGTTTCTCCCACCTTTGGTGTGCCAGCGGGCTATATTTCTTACTGACACTACCCAATGAATTGTTTTTACCACCGAAGGTGCTTAGTGACTGTGCCAATAGGATGTTTTGTCCACTGAAGGCGTGGCAACAGGCTGTGTTTCCCACCAAAGGTGCCTAAAGACTGTGCCAAGAGGCCGTTTTGTGCACCAAAGGTGTGCCAACAGGTTGTGTTTCCCACCGAAGGTGCCTAACTGGCAGTTTTTTCCCATCGAAAGTGCCTAGCGACTGTGTCAACGGGCTGTTTTGCCCACCCAAGGGATGCCAATGGGTTGTTTTCCTAACAAAGCCACCCAATGGACTGTTTCTCTCACTGAAGGTGCCTAACGATTGTGCCAACTGGCTGTTTTACCCACCAAATGTGTGCCACCTGGTTGTTTATCCCAACGAAGGTGCATACTGAATGTGTCAATGGGCTATTTTTCCATCGAAGGTAGCTAGCGGCCATGTCAACGTGTTGTTTTTCCCACAGAAGGTGTGCTAGTAGGCTATGTTTCCTACCGATGCTACCAAACATGTTGTTTTTCCCACCGAAGGTGCCTAGTGACTGTGCCAATAGGCTATTTTGTCCACCAAAGGTGTGGCAATGGGTTGTGTTTCCCACATAAGGTGGCTAAAGACCATGTCAACAGGCTGTTTTGTCCACTGAAGGTATGGCAATGGGTTGTGTTTCCCACTGAAGGTGTGCCAATAGGTGTTTTTCCCACTGAAGGTGTGCCAACGAGTGTATTTCCCACTAAAGGTGCCTAACAAGCATGCCAACGGGCTATTTTTCCTACCAAAGGTGCCTAACAACTGTGCCAATGTGCTGTTTTCCCTAAAGAAGGTGTAACAACAGGCTATTTTGCCTACTAAAGAAGATCCAACGGGCTCTTTTTCATACTGAAGGTGCCCAACAGTCTGTTTTACCGACTGAAAATACCTAAGGACCGTGCCAACTGGCTGTGCTACCCTTAAAAGGTGTGCCAATGTGCTGTTTTTCCCATCGAAGGCGCCTAGCAAATGTACCAACTGACTGTTTTACCCACCAAAGGTGCCTAGCAACCATGCAAACGGACTATTTTTCCTACCGAAGGTGTCTATCGACCATACAATCGTGTTGTTTTCCCATCAAAGATGTGTCAACGGGTTGT
>JANZXP010059006.1:0-11182 GCA_027576715.1 Erythroxylum flavicans | reverse complement strand
TGAGGAGTCATCAATGTCATTTGTTATAGTCAGTCAACTTAGGAATCAAGAAACTATGATTAATCAAAGGTTGACATATACCATGCCTTGTGATTAATCTTGATATCATGTTACAAAAGGACTGAGATTGTAACCATGGTTGTAGGTTAAATCATATTACCGATCCTCATTTGATTTGCGTAGTCATAATGTCTTGCTAGAGGCCGCTTATCACTTATGGGCCTTGAAGTGTGATCAAGCCCATTGCCAACATCAAATGAGCCTATAGGGTCGCACACAGAGAGTAATGTAATTTGGGCTTATTCACTTGGGCCTAATTTATTAGGCACTAAATAAATATATGTGGATGTATTTATTGGGCTAGATTGAATTAAATTGTTGGGCTTTTATTATATGAGATATAATATGGGCCGAAACTTCGTTCTTCTTCCGAGAGAAAAAAATTATGCGGCGTTCTAAAGTGTTCTAGAGTGTGCTAGCACACATTAGCCGCTGCCCAGATCGTTCATCCTTGTATGGATACCAGTAGAGGACATTCACGCACTATAGCGTCTGCAAATAAAAAAAACAAATACCAATCCGCGTCAAGAGGTAATTTTGTACATGTTGTGAAATTTTGATTATACTTCTTGTTGTGTAGTATGGTCCATTCCGTTGTGTATTGTGAATACCCAGGCCATAGGCGATCCAATATAAATAGCTAGTTGGCACACATTCGATGGGCAAAAGAGCCGATTGGCACGAACATTAGGCACCTTCGGTCAGAAAAGCAACCCATTGGGCACCTTTGGTGGGAAACACAGTCCGTTGGAACGGTCCCTAGGCACCTTTGGTGGCAAAACAACATGTTGACATGGTCTTTAGACACCTTCGGTCGCAAAATAGTTTGTTTTCAATGTCGTTAGGCACCTTTGGTGGAAAAAACAGTCCCTTAGGCAGCATCGATGGGAAACATAGGTCATTGGCACACTTTCGGTGGGAAAAAAGCACGTTGACATGGTCACTAGGTGCCTTCGATGGGAAAATAACCTGTTGTCACATTTGTTAGGCACATTTGGTGGGAAAAACAGGTCGTTGGCACGCCTTCCGTAGGAAAAACACCACGTTGGCATGGTCGAAAGGCATCTACGGTGTGCAAAGTAGCCAGTTGGCACAGTTGCTAAGCATGTTCAGTAGGAAAAAAAGCCCGTTGGCACACCTTGATGAGAAACAAAGCCTGTTGGCATGGTCGCTAGGCATCTTCAATTGGCAAATCAGTCAATTAGAAACCTTCGGCAACAAAAATAGCCTGTTAACACACTGTCGATGGGCAAAACAACCCGTTGACGAGTTCTCTAGGCACGTTTGGTGGGAAAAACAGCTCGTTGCGCATCTTCTATAGGAAACATAACCCATTGGCACACCTTCGGTGGGCAAAATAACTCGTTGCCATGGTTGCTAGGCACCTTCGGTGGGAAAACAACGCATTGGCAAGGTTGCTAGGCACCTTTAGTGGCAAAAACATCCTATTGGCACAACTTCGGTTGGCAAAACGGCCCGTTAGAACACCTTTGGTGGGTAAAATAGCACATTGTTAAATTCACTAGGTATATTTGGTGGGAAAAATAGCCCATTGGTGCAGCCTCGATGGGAAAAATAGCACGTTGGCACTATTGCTAGGCACCTTCGGTGGCTAAAATAGCCTGTTGGCACAGTCGTCAGGCACCTTCGGTGGGAAACACAACCCGTTGGCACACCTTCGGTGGGCAAAATAACCCTTTGGTACGGTCACTAGGCACCTTCGGTGGGCAAAATAGCCCGTTAGCAAGATTACCAGGCACCTTCCGTGAGAAAAATAGCACATTGGCATAGTTGCTAAGGTCCTTGGATTGGAAAAATAGCCCTTTTGCGCAATCACTAGGCACCTTAGGTAGGATAAACAGCCAGTTGCTACATATTCGGTGGGCAAAACAACTGGTTTGCAAGGTTACTAAGCAACTTTGGTGTGAAAAACAACCCATTTGGCAACTTCGATGGGTAGCACAGCCGGTTGCAACAGCTTCAGTGGGTAAAACAACATGTTGGCATGATCGCTAGGCACCTTCAGTGGGCAAAATAGCCTTTGACACAGTCGCTAGGCACCTTTGATAGGAAAAACTATTGGTCGGGCACCTCTAATGGGAAAAACAACTTGTTGGCCCATCTTTGGTAGGCAAAACAACCCATTGGCACACCTTTGGTGGGAAAAACAGCCCATTGACATGGTCATTAGGCACCTTCATTGGTCAAAAATACCCATTGGCATATTCTGTAGGTACCTTCACTTGGAAAAACAACCCATTAGTACACCTTCGATGGGCGACACAGCCTATTGCCACCTCGCGAAGCATTTTCGACTGGCAAAACAGTCAGTTGGGCACCTTCAATGGGAAAACAACTCATTGGCTCACCTTCAGTAAGCAAAACAGCCTGTTGGCACACCTTTTGTGGACAAAACAACCTGTTCTCACGGTCGCTAGGCACCTTCAGTGGGAAAAACTACCCGTTGGACACCTTCGGTGTGAAACACAGCCTGTTGGCAGACCTTTGGTAGACAAAACAGCCCATTGGCACACCTTCGATGGATAAAACAGCCCGTTCGCAGGGGTCACTAGGCACCTTTGGTGGGAAAAATAGTCCGTTGAGCAGCATCCGTGGGAAACATAGCCCGTTGACATGCGTTTGGTGGGAAAAACACCACATTGGCATGGTCGAAAGGCACCTTCGGTGGAAAATAAGCCCGTTGGCACACCTTTGGTGGGCAACATAATCTGTTGGCACAGTCGCTTGGCATCTTCGGTGGGCAGAACAACCCATTGATACGATCTCTAGGCATGTTTGGTAGGAAAAACAACACATTGGCACAGTTGCTAGGCACCTTCGATGGGCAAAATAGCCTGATAGAGCAATCACTAGGCATCTGAGGTGGGATAAACAACTAGTTGGCACACATTCAGTGGGTACATAGCCATTTAACACGGTCACTAGGCACCTTTGGTGAAAAAAATAGCCCTTTGGCCCATTTACGAATCAACTTAGGTGCGAAGCATATCTAGTTGGCACACCTTCGGTGGAAAAACAACACGTTGGCACAATCGCTAGGTAGCTTCAATGGGAAAAAAATCCTATTGGCACGTTCCCTAGGCACCTTTGGTGGGAAAAATAGCACATTGTCACACCTTTAAAAGGAAAACACCACTCTGGCATGTTCACAAGGCACAACTTCGGTGGGCAACACAGCCCTTTGGCACAGTCACTAGGCATCTTTGATGGGCAAAATAGTTAGTTAGGAACCTTTGGTGGGAAAAATAGCCTGTTGGCACACATTCAGTGGCCAAAACAACTCGTTGGGTAGGTTTGGTGGGCAACATAACCCGTTGGCACAGTCATTAGGCACCTTCGGTGGGCAAAATAGTCCAATGGCACACTCGCTAGGCACCTTTGGTTGGAAACACAGCCTGCTGCGCACCTTCGGTGGGAAACAAAACCCATCGGCACACCTTCGGTAGGTAAAACAACTCGTTGGCACAGTTGCTAGGCACCTTCGGTGGGAAAAACTACACGTTGGCAAGGTTGTAGGCATCTTCAGTGGGAAAAACAGTTCGTTGGCCACCTTAGCTTTGAAAAACAGCCCATTGGCAAACCTTCGATAGGTAAAACAGCCCGTTGGCACATATTTGGTGGATGAAACAGCCCGTTGGAACAATCACTAGGTACCTTCGATGAGAAAAATAGGTCGTTAGCACGTTCGCTAGGCACCTTCAGTGGGACAAACAGCCCGTTAGCATAACTTCAGTGGGAAAAACACCACATTGCTATGGTTGCAAGACATATTCAGTGAGCAAAATAGCACGTTCGCACACCTTCAGTGGACAAAACAGCCCGTTGACGCAATTACTTGGTGCCTTAGATGGAAAAAATAGCCCGTGTTTGTTAGGCACATTCGGTGGGAAAAATAGCCCATTGGCACACCTTAAGTGGGCAAAATGGCCTGTTGGAACACTTTTGGTGGGCAAAATAGCACGTTGTCATGTTTGCTAGGTATATTCGATGGGAAAAATAGTCTGTTGGCACACTTCGGTGGCAAAAACAGCACATTGGCACGATTTCTAGGCACCTTCAGTGGGTATAATAGCCCGTTTGCACAGTCATCAGACACCTTCGGTGGGAATAATGTCCTGTTGGCGCATTCATTAGGCACATTCAGTGAAAAAAACAACCCATTGGCACACCTTCAGTGGGAGACACAGCCTCTTGGCACCTCGCCAGCCATCTTCGACTAGCAAAACTGTCAGTTGGGCAACTTCGATGGGAAAACAGCTCGATGGCACCTTTGATAGGCAAAACAGTCCGTTGGCATACCTTCTGTGGGCAAAACAGCCCTTTGGCACGAACATTAGGCACCTTCAGTGGGCTAAACAACCCTTTGGCAAGTTGGCAAGGTTGTTAGGCACCTTCGGTGGGAAAAACAATTCGTTGGGCACCTTAGGTGTGAAGAACAGCCCGTTGGCAAACCTTTGATAGGTAAAACAGCTCGTTGGCACATCTTCGGTGGACAAAATAGCTCATTGGCATGATCACTAGGTGCCTTTGATGAGAAAAATAGGTTGTTGGTATGTTTGCGAGGCACCTTCGGTGGGGTAAACAACCCGCTAGCATAACTTCAGTGGGAAAAACACCTCATTGCCATGGTTACAAGGCATGTTTGGTGGACAAAATAGCTTGTTGGCACACCTTTGGTGGACAAAACAGCCCGTTGACACGATCACTTGGCACCTTTGATGGGAAAAATAGCCCATTCGCATGTTCGTTAGACACCTTCGGTGGGAAAAATAGTCCGTTGCCACACCTTTGGTGGGCAAAACGACCTGTTGCAACAACTTTTGGTGGGAAAAATAGCATGTTGTCATGATTGCTAGGTATATTCGATGGGAAAAATAACCCATTGACACACTTTTGGTGATAGAAACAGCACGTTGGCACGATTACTAGGCACCTTCAGTGGGCATAATAGCCCGTTTGCACGATCATCAGGCACCTTCGGTAGGAATAACATCCCATTGACGCAATCACTAGGCACCTTTAGTGGGAAAAACAACCTATTGGCATACCTTCAGTGGGAGACACGACCTGTTAGCACCTTGCCATCCATCTTCGACTGGAAAAATTGTCAATTGGGCACCTTCGATGGGAGAAGCAGCCCGTTGACACACTTTCGGTGGGCAAAATAGCCTGTTGGCAGATGTTTGGTAGGAAACACAGCCCGTTGGCACACTTTGGTGGGCAAAATAACCTATTGGTATGGTCGCTAGGCACCTTCGGTGAAAAAAATATCCCGTTGGGCACCTTCAGTCAGAAACACAGCCCGTTAGCATGGTCGCTAGGCTACTTCAGTGGGCAAAATAGTCCATAGGGCACCTTCAGTGGGAAAAACTACCGGTTGGCACACCTTCGATAGGCAAATTAGCCCGTTTGAACACTTTCGTTGGGCAAAATTGTACGTGGGAACGTTCGCTAGGTATTTTTGGTGGGAAAAACAACCCGTTGGTACACCTACGGTAAGAAAAACAACACGTTGGCATAGTTGCTAGGCACTTTCATGGGTAAAATAGACCATTGGCACAGTCGCCAGGCATCTTTAGTGGGAAAAATAACCCGTTGGGCAACTTCGGTGTCAAACACAACCTGTTGACACACCATTGGTGGGCAAAATAGCCTGATAGTGCAATCACTAGGCACCTTAGTTAGGATAAACAGCTAGTTGGCACACATTTGGTGGGCAGAACAACTCATTGGCGCGGTCGCTACGCACCTTCGATGGGAAAAACAGCCCGTTGGGCACCTTCGGTGGGAGATATAGCCTAGTGGCATAGCTTTGGTGGGCAAAACAGCACATTGGCACGATTGCTAGGCACCTTTCATGGGAAAAACAATCCATTGGCACGATCACTGGGCTCCTTCAATTAGCAAAACCACCCTTTGGCACGTTCGTTAGGCACCTTCGATTGGAAAAATTGCCCATTGGCACACCTTCGGTGGGCAACACAGCCTGTTGGCACCTCCCCAGGCATCTTTGATGGGCAAAACAGTCAGTTGGGCACCTTCGCTGGTAAAAACAACTCGTTGACAAACCTTCGGTAGGAAAAACAGCCCATTACCATACCTAAGGAGGGCAAAACAACCAATTTTTATAGTTGCTAGGCATATTCAACGGGAAAACTACCAGTTGGTCACCTTTGGTGGATAAAACAGCTTGTTGGGATGGTCACTAGGCACCTTTGGTGGGAAAAACAACCCGTTGGGTAGCATCGGTGGGAAACATAGCCCGATGACACACCTATGGTGGGAAAACAACACCTTGGCATAGTCATTAGCCACGTTCAGTGGGCGAAACAACCTGTTGGCATGGTCACTAGGCACCTTTAATAGGATAAACAGCACATTGACACAGTTGTTAGGCACCTTCGGTGGGCGAAATAGCCCGATAAGGGAATCGCTAAACACCTTAGGTGGGATAAACTACTAGTAGTGTGCCCTAGGCTAATGGTCATATGTGACTTTTGTACTGACATTTTAAATTATGATTTTTATATGATGAGGTATTCTTTTATATATGCATGTATATTGTTTATGTAATGTGATTTATATTCCATAAATAATATTAGGCTTATGTCATCAAGTATGTGACTTGATAATAAAACCATAAGCATTATATACTATTCTAAATTGTCCCTGGTCGATTCTTATTGGTGGAACAATAATGAATTAAGGCAAGTATGTGTTCTGATTGATGATCACGTTTAATTGATCATGGATATGAGTTATCAAATTAGATACATAGATATATGTTAGAGAACATATGTTGGACCAACCCATAGAGAGAACATTACATGGTTTCATGTCATTAGTGATTCTCATTATAGTTTGACTTTAGTCCTTTGACCTAAAGTCATCATGGTTCCCTACATAAGGAATTCAGTGTTTTAACATTAGATTAAGTTATCTTTAACCGAATAACAAGTAGTCTTATGTTGGACATTAAATGAATCATGCAGAGGGATGTGAATGACGAAGATGGGATTTGTACCTCTCTTAAATGAGAGAGATATCATTTGGGCCTCTTGATAAGTATAACTGAAGAAATGCATAGCCGTGCTCAAATGAAATGATGAGGAGTCATCAATGTCATTTGTTATAGTCAGTCAACTTGGGAATCAAGAAACTATGATTAGTCAAAGGTTGATATGTATCATGCCTTATGATTAATCTTGATGTCATGTTACAAAGGGACTGAGTTTATAACCATGGCTACATGTTAAATCAGATTACCAATCCTCATTTGATTTAGTTAGTCATAATGTCTTACTAAAGGCTGCTTATGACTTATGGGCCTTGAAATGTGATCAAGCCCATTGCCAACATCAAATGGGCCTACAGGGTTGGACGCAAAGAGTGATGTGATTTGGGCATATTCTCTTATGCCTTATTTATTAGGCACTGAATAAATATATGTGCATATATTTATTGGGTTAGATTGAATTAAGTTATCGTGCTTTTATTATATGAGATATAATATGGGCCGAAACTTATTGGGCTTCCATAATCCTAATGGGTTTAGGATTTTGATATTCTTATTCCTATTAAAATAAGATTGTCCTATTCCCACTAGGAATATGGATAAGGGCTTCTCTATAAATAGAGGGCTTATGTCTTATTAGAAGATATACGAAAAACCCTAGCCACCTAACCACTCATTTTTTTTCCCGAGAGAAAACTATGCGGCGTTTTAAACTATTTTAGAACGTGCTAGCACATATTAGCCGCCACTCAGATTGTTCATCCTCATGTGGATATTGGTAGAGGACGTTTATGAGCTTCAGCATCAAGATATCTAAAAAGAATCCCAATTTGCACTATGTAAAAGGTAATTCCGTACACTTCTTGCTGTGAAATTTTCAGTTAACCAAGGAACAAGACTTGAAATCCTATGGTCCATTCCGCTGCACATTTTGCATTCCTGAGCTATAAGCGATCCAACATAAACAGCCAGTTGGCACACATTCGGTGGGAAAAATAACATTTTCAAGGTCACTAGGAACCTTTGGTGGGAAAAACAACCATTTGCACATTCACGAGTCATCTTCGGTGCAAAACATTGCCCGTTGGCACACCTTCGGTAGGAGAAACAACATGTTGGCACTATCGATAGGTAGCTTCAATGGGAAAAAAAGCTTGTTGGCATGTTCACTAGGCACCTTCGGTTTGAAAAATAACCCGTTTGCATACCTTCAGAGGGAAAAACATCATGTTGGGGTGGTCGTTAGGCATCTTCGATGGGTAAAACAGTTAGTTAGGAACCTTCGATGGGAAAAATAACCCATTGGCACACCTTTGGTAGGCAAAATAGTCCACTGGCACATTCAGTAGGCACCTTGGGCGGGAAAAACAACTTGTTGGCACACCTTCATTGGGCAAAAATAGTTCGTTGGCATACCTTTGGTGGGCAGCACAACCTGTTAGCATAGTCGCTAGGTGCCTTCGGCTGAAAAATAGCCCATTGACCATCTTTGGTGGGAAAACAGCCCGTTGGCACACCTTCGATAGGCAAAACTACCTATTGGAACATCTTCGATGGGCAAAACAACCTATTGGCACATTCGCTACACACCTTCGGTGGGAAAAGCAACCAGTTCGCACGCCTTTGGTGGGATAAACAGCACGTTGGCAAGGTTGATAGGCACCTTTGGTGAGCAAAATAGCCCATTGGCACGCTCGTCAGGCACCTTTGGTGGGGAAAACAACCCGTTGCCCACTTGCGGTGGGAAACAAAATTGGTTAGCACACCTTCGGCAAGCAAAACAACTCGTTGGCATGGTTGCTAGGCACCTTTGATGGGAAAAATAGCACGTTGGCAAGGTTGCTAGGCACCTTCAGTAGGAAAAACAGTCCATTGGGCACCTTAGGTGAGAAAAACATCCCGTTGGCAAACCGTCGGTAGGTAAAACAGCTGGTTGGTAGACCTTTGATGGATAAAACTGCCCGTTGGCACGATCACTAGGCACCTTGAAAAATAGCCCGTTGGCACACGTTTGGTGGGAAAAACACCTTGTTGGTATAGTCACAAGACACATTTAGTGGGAAAAATAGCCCATTGGCACACCTTTGGTGCACAAAATAGCCCATTGGCATGATCACTAGGTGCCTTCGATGGGAAAAATAGCCCGTTGGCACGTTCGCCAGACATCTTTGATAAGAAAAATAGCTTGTTGGCACACCTTTGGTGGGAAAAATAGCACGTTGTCACTTTCTCTAGGAGGCTTCAATAGGAAAAATAACCTGTTGGCACATTCGCTGGGCACCTTCGGTGGGAAAAACAGCCCGTTGGCTTACCTTCGGAGGGAAAAACACAACGTTTGCATAGTTTTAAGGCACAACTTTGGTGGGCAACATAGCTCATTGGCACGGCTGCTAGACATCTTCAATGGGCAAAAAAGTCAGTTCGGAACCTTCGGTGGCAAAAATAGCCCATTGGCACAACTTCGATAGGTAAAACAGTTCGATGGCATGTTCAGTAGGCACCTTCGGTGCGAAAAATAGCCCGTTGGCACAACTTCAGTGTGCAAAATAATCCTTAGGGCACCTTCAGTGGGAAAAATAGCCCGTTGTGACACCTTCGATAGGAAAATAGCTCGTTGGAACACCATTGGTGGGCAAAACAACACATTGGCATATTCGCTAGGTATATTCGATGGGAAGAACTACCCTTTGGCACACCTTCGGTGGGAAAAACAGCACGTTGGCACAATTGCTAGGCACCATCAGTGGGCAAAGTAGGCCATTGGCATAGTTGCCCAGCACCTTTGGTAGGAAAAAGAGCCTGTTGACACACTTTCGAAGGGAAAAATACCACGTTGGCATGGTCGCAAGGCATAACTTTGATGGGCAACAGAGCTCGTCGGCAAGGTTGCTAGGCATTGTCAATGAGTAAAACAACCAGTTAGGAACTACGGTGTAAAAAATAACCCGATGGCGCAACTTTGCTAGGCAAAATAGTCTGTTGACACGTTCAGTAGGCACCTTTAGTGGGAAAAATAGTCCGTTGGCATAACTTCAGTGTGCAAAATAGCATGTTGGAACATCTTTGGTGGGCAAAGCAACCTGTTGGCATAACTTCAGTGTGCAAAACAGCATGTTGGAACATCTTCGGTGGAAAAAATAGCCCGTTGGTCACCTTCGGTGGTAAATAGAGCCCATTGGCATAGCTTCGGTGTGGTGAATAGCTTGTTGGCACAATCACTAGGCACCTTCGGTGGGCAAAACAATCCTTAGGGCACCTTCAGTGGGATAAACAGCTTGTTGGCATATCTTTGGTAGATAAAACAGCCTGTTGGAACACCTTTGGTGGGCAAAACAGCACGTTGTCACGTTTGTTAGGTATATTCGGTGGGAAAAACAACTCATTGGCACATCTTCGATGGGAAAAAAGGACATAGGCACGATTGTTAGGCATCTTTAGTGGGAAAAATAGCCCATTGGCACAGTTGTTAGGCACCTTCAGTGGGAGAAATAGCCCGTTGGGCAGCATCAATGGGAAACATAGCCCGTTGGCACATTTTCGGTAGGAAAATTGTTCGTTTGAACACTTTCGGTTGGCAAAATGGTATGTGGGCACGTTCGCTAGGTATCTTTGGTGGGAAAAATAGCCCTTTGGCAAACCTTTGGCTGTAAAAACAACACGTTGGCACAGTTGTTAAACACCTTCGGTGGGAAAAATAGACCATTGGCACAGTCGCTAGGCACCTTTGGTGGGAAAAAGAGCCCGTTGGCACACCTTTAGAGGGAAAAACGCCACATTGACATGGTCGGAAGGCATAACATCAGTGGGCAACACAACCATTGGCACGGTCGCTAGGCATCGTCGATGGGAAAAATAATCAGTTAGGAACCTTCGTTAGGAAAAATAGCCCGTTTGCACAACTTCGATAGGCAAAACAGTCCGTTGGCACATTTAGTAGGCACCTTTGGTGGGAAAAATAGCCCGTTGGCACAACTTCAGTGTGCAAAATTGTAACATCCTCTCACTTATAGGAAGGGTATATTGGTAATTTGGCACGGGTTAGGAGTGTTTAATATTGCATTGACATATTCATGCATTCATATATGC
>JANZXP010058935.1:0-11185 GCA_027576715.1 Erythroxylum flavicans | reverse complement strand
AATAATATACATGTTTCCCATACATCTCTATGTATATGTATATTACTTACAAAAGAATCTTGGTACCTTATGACTAGATATATAATGCTTATTAAAAACAAACTCTTTTTTTATTAATAATAAATATTTCCATTACAAAACTATAACTGAAGACGATTAAGGTACATGTAAATACACTTGCTTTCCAAGGCACTGTATTTACATAACTCCAACATATTGTAATACGGTGAGGAACAAAAGTAGGGTAGTAACTAAAGGATATAATTAACATGAATAATTAAGAGGAGACATTCACAAAATAAATCGTGAGAAATCATGTGCACCTATAATTAGGATAAAGCCATCAGGATCATTCCATCATTTGTATTATATATGAACTTTAAGTTACACTAAATGGATGTTTCAGCTCATTAACCTTAATTTGTTTATATTCATTTTATATACCATATTTCAACTTTGCAAAAATCAAAACTGTTGAGAAGGGGTTTACAGACCTATTTGGCAATCAACAAATTGCATTAGTTGTTAGTTGATTCTATTAGCAATTAGCTGATAGCTAATTATATTTGTTTATTTGACCAATGGATAATATCAGCTATTCATTAGAGATATTTGGAAAAATTAGCTATTTAGTATTAACTATTTATGTGTAAAATGACTTATGAGGACATGACTTTAAAAGAATGTTATAAACTATTTTGTAGAATATTAAAGAAGGTTCATTTTTCATAATTAATAAACATAAAAAATATATCAAAAGTAGTATTATCTAGTTTTTTTTTTGTAAATCTAAAATTGCATGGATCTTTAGTTTTCTTGGTAGATCAAATTTAGATTAGTATAATATAGAAAAAATAAGAGTCAAATTAGTAATTAACTACGGCTAAAATGTTTTTAAAAGAGAGAGAGAGATGTAATCAAAATTTCAGTAATGTTTGGAGGACTAATTTAAATAAACTATTTTTTAGAGAAAGAAATTATAATAGAAACTAGAAAGAATAATAGAAAATTATATCTTGTTTTTGGTACCCCTAATGATTGTAATAGTAACTACTTAAAAGCCCTTCTTACATGAAGTTTGATAAAGGCGAGCAAAAAGGGGGGATAAGGAGTGCATAGAGGGAAGGATGAGAAAATAGGCAAGTAATGGAGGATGAGCAGAGAGGAGAAGGAGGACTAACAGAGAGGAGAGATGACTAACAGAGAGGAGAGATGCAACAGTGATGGTGACAGTTTAAAGAGTTGTAATGGTTTGGAGAGAAAAGGAGTAAGATGCTAATAGGAAAGCAACTTATTGAAATTATGAAAAGGAGAGGTAGTGGATGATGGGTTAAGGTTAGGAAGATTAAGGATAACTTTTTTCTTAATATATCCTTTGACATTTTAAAAGTTTTAGACTAGATTTGAATGGCATTTTGGGTATTAACTACTACTGACTAGTACCAGCCAATACCAAAAGTTAAAATTGTATTATTATGTTTCATACTATTTAGTATAATATTTTGTACATTATTGGTAACACACAATGTCATTGGACCCAGATAAATTCCCTTTCCAATGTCATCATTTTTGGATCAAAACTCCTTTTAGGTATGTAAAGTCAATTTGTTATCTTTCAACTTTCAATTGTTTCCTATATTCCTAAAATTTATAATTTTCAACTTTCAATCATGGCTTTATGGATTTTCATTTGTATGCATTGATTGGAAGTTTCTATAGCGGACAATAAAAACATCCCAACTTTATTTTAGGCTTAAAAGATAAGATATTTTAAAATCACCAATTCATATTATTGAAATTTTTATTTATTTTTTAATTTTGCCTTTGCATTAGGCTATCATTGACTTCTTCATTTTATTGTTACTTCCATTGCGTTTTTTTTATTGAATTGTCCACGTCTTGCTCTTAGTCATGTAGAATAAGCACACAACAATTAGGACTATTTGTACTGGTTATCATTTTACCATCTTTGGAAACTCTAAAATCGATAAGCAATTGTTTTTTAATACTTTTCTTGTTCTGTTGATGAATGTGATATTGTATGGTTGTTATTTCATAATAATTGAAAACATTAAGAAAATAATATTTAGTTTTTAGATTATAGATGAGTATACCATTATAAAGAGGCTATAATGATGGGTTTATAGAGGTTTAAAGTAATTGCTTGTGCATTTTGTTATTTGGCTTTTAATTTGTTGCAATGAAATAAAAAATCATTTTTATGAGGAAGCAAAATGGTTTAACAGTATGTGATTTTTGTTATAAAATATAAAGTAGACAAAACTCATTAAATAGATATATTATTTACTCTAATGCCCTACCCTGGAGTTGTTTTCTCTTATTAATAATTGATAAACACTTAATAATATGAATTATTTGTCATAATTGCCTATTTGTTGTAAGAATTGGTTGAAATATAACTGTGAATTCTAACCTGAGAATTATGTTTGAGTGTTTTCATGGTGAATTTTTCAAGTTTATACCTAATATAAGATATAGAGGGGAGAGAGGGACTGTTTTGGTATTAAGGTGGATAAGATAACTTTGTTTGACTTTATAATCAATACTAGGAGGTTAGAGTAAGGGCAAACATGATAATTTTTGTATACATTTTCATTTAAAACATTTAAAGATGGTCTGAAACCACTAGAGAATGATAATGATGTAAGAATGTTAATAAAGATCATTAAAGAAAGAAAACTTAAGATAATTAATGTGTACTTGGATGGTGAGAAGTATACCAAAATATGCACTCTTAATGAATTCAAAGTAGATCTATATATTGAAGTAATTGAGGATGATGATAGCCTAATGTATATTGAAGTAGGTAATAAGTTAAAATATTGAAGCACCCATTAAAGCAACCACTAGAGTAGACATTGAAGCATTTAATAAAGTATCCATTAAAACACCTACTAAAGCAGACTTTGAACCTGTGATGAAGTAGCCAATGATTCATGTAATGAAGCAGATGTTAATGCATCTATTATAGCGACCAATGAAAGACACAGAGTTGTAAACAATGAAGCAGACAATAACATATATTCTTTTTGAT
This sequence comes from Erythroxylum flavicans, assembly GCA_027576715.1. Taxonomy (NCBI): domain Eukaryota; kingdom Viridiplantae; phylum Streptophyta; class Magnoliopsida; order Malpighiales; family Erythroxylaceae; genus Erythroxylum; species Erythroxylum flavicans. The sequence continues at coordinate 8,130 of JANZXP010058935.1, read as the reverse complement.
GATTTTAAAGAACTAATATATAACAATGAATTATGAACATATTTTAGAGAGTTCGGATATTCAAGTGAAGGAATTTTATATTAAAAAACTATAATTTCAATATCATAAATTGGGGCTTTTGTGATATCTTACCTTTTAAAAATAAAAAGAAGTTGCAATGTTTTTATCATCCTTCAAAAAAGCTTCCAATCAATGCACATAAATAATAAAGATCAACAAAATTATGATTAAAAGTTGAAACATTATTTTTCAAGAATATAGTAAATAATTAAAGGTTAAAAGATAATAAATTGACATCATATACCTTGAATGTTCCAAATCTATAAAATGTCATTAATTGAATTTTCTATTCAACCTCTCTACTTGATTTTGTAGATACTAGAAAAGTTTTGAGTCAAAAATGATAATAATAGGAAGGAAAGTACAAGTCAGTCTCCTACTTGAGCCTAATGACATATTGTCTTATCAAGCTCCACTCAGAGTCGTTTACATAGCCTAAGCTCACACATATTATGTGTAACACCAACATTTTGAAAATGTCATTCTTTTGCAATGCTTGTTAGACTTTTCTAACCAAGAATGATAATATTGGTTAATAAAAAAGAATAGTAGATATGTATAAAAAAGTCCCAGTTAATTTCATTAGAAGATTTTATCGGTCCAAATAATAAAATCTCTAAATAAATAAATCAATAGTATAAGATAATGCTAGGAGAAATTTTATTCTAAATTTTATATCATATTTCATTTCTTTTTTGTATATTACTCACTTACACTATTTCTAATGGTGTTTGAATTTATTTAGTTTAATTTAGTTCTAGTTTAAATAAATCAAACTCTTAATTATTGACTAGCTAATAATATAAAGGTTAGATTTAGTATTTACTTTAACCTCATAGAGTTGACACTTTACTTATCATTATACTAGTATAAAACATTTAATCTACTTTCCTTTAGTATTATACTAGGATAGTAAAGAAAATTTAATCAAAGAACAATTTATATAAGGTAGAAGTTTATGCTAAATCCTAATTGGTGTTAGTCCATTTTAGACCTGGAAAAATTTTAAAGCTAAAAAGTGAGGTAAGAGAGAACATTCGCCACATTATTGGTGATGGTAAACTTATTTCCTTTTAGTTTAGTTACTGACACTCCTTAAGGCCCTCGATAATCTTCTTTCACTAAGATCAAACACTAAAGGTATATAAGGAATATAAAGGTTTAGCTATTTATAAGAGATAATTAGTGGCACTGTCCAGTTTATTATCTAAAATAATATACCTTATCAAGAACAATATGCACTTTAATAAGTATCAATTAGACTATGTTTTTAACATGATTTTGAAAGTGTTTTACTAGTGTTTCATGGTTTTTTTATAAGATTTGGTGCTCAGTTTGGCTTATATTTTGTTTTCATGTTTTGTTTTAGCTCCTTCATAAAGAAGGAACAAATATGAGCAAATTAGGGTCAATTTAGAGTATTTTTGGTGTGATTTTAAAGGAAGGAATCAGAACACAGTACATATAACTATGTCCTACCTGTGTTTGTTCTTCTATAAGTGATTTAGTGCAAACTGAGAAATATGCTTTCATGTTCCATAACAGACCCATGTTTATGGTTTCATTTTCATGTGTTCAATATCAACCCATTTACTTAAAGTATTTATGATTTAAGATGTGATTATCGAGCATTTAAGTAATACAAGTGTAACACAAATCCATGTTAAGATTCATATTGGCAATTATATTTCAAATTCTAAGGGTCTTCTATAGAATAAAATAAGGGGGATTGTGATGACAAGGATAGAGATGAGATAGATCATTGTCAGATAGAAAGGATCAACTTCAAAGAGAAAGAAAATGAGTTCCACCAAAATTCAATTGAGGAACTTCAAGATCCATAAGAATGAGTTCTTTTATTTTATATTCTTTCTTGATTTTTCTGGTTTCTTTTGATATTTCTAGATGAGAAGAACTTTAAATCTATTCTTTTAGATTTATTATTTAATTTAATAAAATACCAAAACTTCTTATGAATATACATCTTTATTTCTTGTATTTGAATTGAAATTTTCTAACATTTTGATTCAATTTCAAATTTAATATTATTGAGAAGTCATATGTATGAATGGATTTTGGCATGAATATTAAGAGTTGTATAGAATCTTAGAGATAAGATCATATGAATCTTTTAGTTGTTGGTCCCTAATGGCACCTAAAAAGGGAGTGAATTGGGTGTTTGTAAATTAATTTTCTTTTATAATTAATGGATAAAATTTGATAATGAATAATAAAATAACTTAATATAAATTAACAACACAATCAAGTAATAATTGGAAGTATGTAGGGAAGAAGAAATACAAATTGATGTATAGTGATTCGAAAAATAACCTTGCCTATATCCATTTTGCGAGAAACTTCTTAAAATTTCTACCAAGTCTTTTCTTTCAAAACGTAAGGAGGAACCTTATTAAAACAATCTTATTTTACACTAGTAAAGAGTAAATCTTCTTACAATCTTTCTCTATGGTCAAGAGTAACCCCACTCACAAAAGAATTAACAGCTTAAAAAATATCACTTAATTAGTTTGGTAAAGATAAATGGCTCGCTCACTCAAAATGAGAAAGAAAATCCCAAATGCTTAATAAACCTTAAAAATATGTGTATAAAACACTTAAATTCTTTTGATGTAATAAACAATGAAAAAGATATATATTTATAGTGTTTCGAAACCAAACTAGCCATAGAGTAAAAAACTAGTCATTATATATCAATTTGGTTGACTAGTATAGCATATTGGTCAAGCAATATGTGCTGATTACAAATATTTAGTAGCTGCTAGTCATTGGTCAACTAATGGTCATATTGGTTGAACAATGTAGCACATTGGTTGATCAATATGTCAATCAATATTGTTAAAACTCTTAGTGCATCAAATTTGATAACTTTAATCTATATTAAGACCACTGGCCTATAATGCCCCCAAATCATGATTTTTACAACTTATAATGGTCAAATTTCATGATCTTAAAGCAAATACTTCTAAAAATATTTCCTAGAGGATGTTTTCATGTTCAAGAGGTTTTCTTTAAAATTAAGACTTCTCTTGATGAATAAATTGACTCATTTAATTAATTAAAATGATGATGCACTTATGCATGGTGAACCTTCAAAATTATTGAAGTGACAAAGAGAAAGTACAATAAACATTAAAAATCAGTTAGAACTATCATATGATTTGACCTTCTTTGTCTTTCACTTTGATCTTCACTTTGAAAGATGCAAACTTCAACTTTTCCTTATTGACTTTGTTGAGCAAGTTTTACCTAATGTAAAACCTTTAATCTCTGCACGCATACGGATTATAAACTTGCAGTAATTGAGGTATCGATACCACAAGGAATTTGCTAAAACTAAATGAACCTAACTTTATCTAAGGTTTAAAAATGTGATTTAAATGAAAACAAAAATAATCAAAAAATTAAGCAATTAAAAATGAGTTGAGTGGAAATAAAATTCAGAAATTAACACAATCAAATCAAATTGAGCACTTAACCACTTAATAATTGAGTTGCCACAATAAAACAAGAATGATCAATTATGAAAGTATAATCATTATTTTGCTACCTTAACCAATTTTTATTCAATTAGTATAGATCCTAGATTTCTAAAGGGTTGATTACTCTCTCTCAAGACCTAACCATTTAATCCCAATTAATAATCCCTAATTAATTCTAAAATTCCATATTTGTAATCTCTCGATTAACAAAACAGCCTAATTTTTTCAACTAGTTCTTAGGTTATCTATCGGATAATTGGATTCTCACACAAGATCTCTCTTCGTATGATTATCGATTTGATATTTATGTGACTTGTTAGCTTATTAACCCTCATTACCTAACCTAATCGAATTACTATCGACTTACTTGCTCAATTTATTATGAAAGTATAGGAAAACATAAATATCACAACATAAAAAATAATCAAGTCACAAAATAAGTGAAGAACAAATCCTAATATGAAATTAGAACATCAACATGTACAAAATTATCAATCCCATTTCATACCTCAAGATAAAGGAAATAAACAAAGAAAGAGAGGAAAAACTTGATTGGATTAGTCTAGAGTTAGCTTGTCAACTACTTCTCCTCTTTCCCCTTTTTGCTCTTCCTTGCTTCTTTCTCAATTCCGTAAGACGGAGTCTAGGTGTTTTTGGGTCTCTTTATGTTCTTAAATAGTTAATGTATGAATTAAGGTTAAAGTTAGGTTTTACCTAGGTCACATTGTCCACAAATACCCTTAAAACATCAAAACAAATCAACAACCATGTGTCTGGCAAGTGTTTGTCACGATCGTGACACAATATAAAGATCTTCTATCATGATCATGACATGACCCTATGGAGGGTCTTCTGTGATGACCATGATAATCATGTCACGATCGTAATCCTTCCTTTTGGCCTAAGCATGTTCCAACTTCCTTCAATCTTCATTTATTTGGTTTCATTCACTAATAAACATATCAAAGCACCTCAAGAAATACAAGATTAAGGTCCACAATCAGGCCCTAAATCACATAACACTTAAAACATAAACAAACAATAACATTAAGATAATTCTAAACCTAAACATGCAATAATCATCTAATCATCACCTATAAACACACTAAAATACCTACCAAAGTATAATATAAACTACAACTATCATACTTTATAAAATGTCTTTTGATGTATACATGGCTATAATTTTCTCTCATATTGTTTTTATAAAATATAAAACTTGTTAGTAGTCATTAAAACATTGATTTGAACCTGCCTTGGTTCAACAATCTCCCCCTTTTGATGTTGATAAAATATTTTATGATATTAGAAAAGGAAATGATGAAAGTAAGCATACATATATACAATATAATCATTAACTTCCCCTTAATTCATACTCGAAAAATATTACAAGAGAAATCATGATAAATTTCAACACAACAACAAAAGAAAATTGGTATAAAAAAATATTCAATTATCAAACATATCCATTGGTTATTCAATTTTCAACCACATCTAATATTTAACAAAATATATACATATCTAATACTCCCTTTGAATCTAATATCATTAAATTTCTCTCCCCCTCTTCGGAAACATTAAAAAAATTAACTATTTGGAGGAGGAAATCAATAGTTAATTAAGTGATATAAGTCATTAAGATGATGCATCTTAAGGCCTCAAAAAGAGTCAAGATCACCTTATAGTTGGGTGAGTTGATACTCATTAACTACTAGGCAATCATTGAGTGGAGAACTATGTTTCATGAGGTTGTAAAGTTATCATCTACTAGTAGCTCAATGGTGTGTCAAAATAAAGGCTCATTAGAACCAATGCCATATAGGGAAGCTCACATAGGATACAACCTGCTGAGGCTGTAGTTGTTACTACTGATATGGTCGAGTTATGTGACTATAAAAAACCAATTGGTAACCCATATAGATAAGGGTAACATAATAGAAAAAGAAATCAATATCAATCTCATTTTAACAAGCGGGAGTGAAAATGTTGGAAGATAAGGATAAAGATTAAAGAATATTAAATATTTTATTTCTTTTTATTTTTTTGAAAAATGAATATTGCATTAATTATAGGCAAAGCTATATCAACATTACAATGAGCTAATTTTCAAAAAAAACTTTACAATGAGTTTTAGGCTAATAGCCTTCTTTCAATTGACAAAATAACTGAAGATTCAAAGAGTGATGAAACATTACAAATGGCAACCCTATATCAATATATTGAGTTAAACTATAGTTCCCATCTACTCTTTATATTAGTGGGAAAAGTGAGCAATATATTTTTAGCATAGATGGCAGCTCTGATCTAGTTAACAATTTTATTTGCAAGTTGGTATTTCCCTTCTTTCATATCTTTAAATCTTTTGTTGTTTGTCTCCTTCCAAATGGTGTTTCATAACAAGGTGAATGTTCTATCGTAGCATGAGGATGAAGAGGAACCAAAGGTCATCATAACCTAGAAATGTAGAAAGGTCATTAGAAGAAGTAAAGTTATATTTTATGAAAAATGATGAAATCTAATAATATTATTAAGATTATGAATGTCATTAGGCTTCCTAGTAACTTTGGCTAAATAATTTAATCCAAAGATGTTTTTAACTTGAATTGACACAGAACGAGGATGTATACAATATTTAGTAAATCATTTATGATAATAATGACATTCAAGTAAAGGAATTTGAAAGATTTCATTAATGAGATCATTAGTTAGATGAGTGCCTACACCTTGGAAATCAGAGAATGGGTGAGTGTCATCTTAAATTACTTGAGGTCAAAGGTCACAATAGGCTGATGAAAAGTCTTTGTAAGTAGAGATTCTTACTCTTCATTAATGAAAAACTATATAAGACTGTACATCTCAAATTATTTTAGACAAGATGGAGAAACGAAAAATATTTATGTAACTCACAAGAGGCATAATTGGTAAACTAAGGAGAGTGAATTTCAAAAAAATTATCCTCATTAGTGGAATGACATATAGGAGGTGGAGGAGTTAGGTATCTCTCTCGAGTCCTCTAAGTCTTAGGAGGGGTGGAGTTAGTCTAAACTTCATTAAATTTCCTAAACATTAGGTTGGATTACCCTCTTATTCTTGCCAAAAGAATAAAAGGTGTGAAGCAATTGAAGGAACAAAACCTAAATAGTAATGGATACTATTGAGTTAAAGGTCCAAGGCCACCTGTAATAAAAGCACTTCAATAAATTTTTAAAATATCAAGTTCACTAACTTCAATTTCCCTTTTATGCAACAATTGCAATTATGAAGGAAAATAAAAAATAAATCACAAAGTATGTAAAGTTGATTAAAAAATCAAAATTAAGATATTTTAATGAACTATGATAAAATTAGGTAAGAAAAAGTTCAGTCAAACCTAGAAAACTAAAGCAAGGTATGAAACAATTTCAATTTTAAGTAAGCAACTTATAATTGTACTAATTGAAAAAATTCTCAATTTCTTTATAAGTTTCTAGATTGAAATCGTTCAATTAGGTAATTGAATGATGAGTTTCAATAAAATTGAATGTGGAACAATATGTATATCCATTGGTTGGCACACCTAGTTCTACCTAAGAGGGTCATCAAGGAGCTGGATCGAATCTTAAAAGATTTTTTATAGTTTGGTAAAATTGAGAATGGCAAGTAATCCAAGGTGAAATGGATTGATATAATGATGCCAAAGCAGATAGGTGGTCTTGGCTTTATTCCTATTGCTAAAATGTAGAAAGTATTGCTATTCAAGAGGGTCTGGCAATTATTTACAGATAAAACAACATTATAGATCAAATGAGTTAATCAATATCATTTTCATAATCAGAATTTCTAACAACTCCAACAATCCAAGGAATTTTCTTGGATATTCAATCATTTGCTTATCTTGTGACATGTTATATATCCCCATTTCAAATATAGGTTAGGTGATGGAGAGGACATATAGCTATGGTATGATAATTGGACCAACTTTAGCCCTATTATTCATAGAAGTGAGCTGTATAAGATTAGAAATTGTATTCCTTCTGATGCTAGAGTATCAGTACTTATACATAATGGTGAATGGGTTGGAACATTGAAAGGTTTTCATTTATTCACATAACATTTATCCAATGTTTCCGCAGGACAGAGGAAAGATAACATTACCTGGCTGCCCCATTCCAGAGGTGTGTTCAATAACAGATCTTGTCACCAGCTGATGGTTCACACGATGGATGTAGTACTTGTTGATTGCAAAACAGTCTACTAGTTTTATGCTCCAAAACTGCAAGTATACGGATTGTGACTTGTTAAAAAGTGGATATCGATCCAATAAGGATTGTACTTAGGCACCACTTAATTCAGATCAATCTTTGTTTAAGACTCAAAATTGTTTTATGGAAATAAATTGGAAAATTAGATTAAAATTAAATGACTAACAATGAACAATTGATAAAACCAAAATGCAAAAATTGGAATTCAATATTTTAACAACTAGACACTTTTTCCCTATCTTATCTCCTTCTTATTTTATTAATTGAATTGTGTCTCACCTAAGATGTCCAAATGTATTAACTACCCTCTCTCAAGGTGTAATTAATTG
>JANZXP010058896.1:0-11187 GCA_027576715.1 Erythroxylum flavicans | reverse complement strand
TCATTGCCAAAGCCTTAGAATTTAGCGACACTTTAGTGAAAACATCACAAATGGTTAGCTTATTGTGATGCTTTTGGGAAATTGTCATAAAAGGGTTAGCCATTAGTGACGATTTTCATAAATCATCACTAAAGGCCAACAAATTTGTGACGTTTCCCTAGAGTCGTTGCCAAAGGTCGATATTAGTGACGTTTTCTTGAAATCGTCACCAAATGTTCCTATAGTTCTTTAAAATTTAATGAAAATGACGTCGTTTGTCCCATTATAAGCGACGTCATTTTCGTCTTATGTAAAACCCAATGACAAGCCTGTTTCTCCCGCTATCAAAATTTTCTTCTTCCTCTCCCAATCGAGTTCCAAAAGTTAGATTCACAGGTCGTCCATCTTTTTCCATCTTCTTTAGTCTTATCCAGTTGTCCATCCATCTAGGTAATTCGTCCTTCTCTCGTTTCCTTTCCTTCTCTCTAGTTATGTCTGTAAGCTTCAATTTCTAGTTTTGTCTGTAAGCTTCCTTCCTTGATATTGGATGCACTACTCTCATATTAGAGGTTGGGTTTCTATCTACTTGAAACCTCTTGAACATCAATCTTTCCATATTGTGTACATGTATGAGTCAAGGCTAACTTTTTACTATTGGAAATGTTGTTAAACACCCCATTTTGGTTTAAAATTCATAAATAATGGTCCTCCCAATTCTTATTCAGATTATAGGTTGGCAAAAGATGCATAAACTCCACTGGACACTTAGCACATCTTTTGTTCTCTATCAACTCCTTGACTTTAGTGCTCAAGGGAAGATGTTTCTGAAGCTAGGGAATAAGCCTATATGGTAAATAGGTCATTTGTTAGACTAATTATCAAAGAATAAAAAGATTTTCCTCTGCTCCCCAACTATGCATTTTACATATTTGTTTGCATATTTGATCTGATCTTTAGTAGTTGTGCCATAATAATTGACCTCTCATAAACTCTTACTCTAAAGGAATTTGGAGTTTATCCATTTCACCCATAAGGCATTTTCCACCATTATCCACAATAATTTCTTTGCCATTATCACTTTATTATACAAGTTTATGGGTATATTTATGATAAATGATTTTATATACATATAATTGAATATTATGAGGAAAAATTTTGAGGAATATTTTGGATTGATGCGAGAACTCATATAGTATATGTTGAATTTTATCATATGAGGTGATGTTTGATATGACTTGCTAATTCAATAAATATCAAATGTCATTTTCCCCATTTGGGTGTAAATCATAACGTTTATCTATTTCGCTTTGTTGTGCATTATTAGTATGTGAAACGATTAATAGGGACTTGCTTGCTTTGGCATGGAAACGCTTAAAATGATTCTAACACGAGGATAAGAAAAGTTATAGGCCTCTTTTTTCTTGTGTAAAAAATGGATAGAAAAAATTATCCATTTTAACAAGTTTTTGTAATTAGTTCATATGATTAGGTTAAATACTTTATTTTTTCTTAATTGACTGGACTCTTCATGTTTTCCTTAATGTATATGTGTTATTTCTCTAAAAACATTGATTATGCTTTGCCAGGGTTGATTGTTTGTTAGTTATTCCTTTATCTATGATTTGTTAGTTGTTTCCTTAATCTCCTTACCTCTTAATGCTTTTATTGACTATTTTTTATCACCAATAGAGTTCTTTGCAATCCCCAATATCATGTTCGATATGTTTATGATAGTATATGTCTTTATTTAGTAGCTGTAAACATCCTCTTTGGTCTTCTTTCAATATTGTTTTTAAAGACATACTTAATTACTGTATACAGGGACATATTAAATTACTGTAAATTCTTCTCTACATTATATCTCCTATTTTCTTCATGTTATTTTCCTCATTACTTGATTTTTTAATTTCATAAACAGATGGAGGAGCACCTGTTTTATTTTTACCTTTTATGCTATGTCATCCTATATTTATATATTGAGGTTTAAATATTTATTTCCCATTACTTACATTTGTTCAAAGTTAAAATGTCTCTTCTTTTGCATAAAAATCCATAAGGGTTTATTAGATCTTAAACCATTTACAAAGGGTGTAATCACTACTATAGAAACTATTCAAAGAAATTAGGCAAATCACATATGAATTTGTTTTAGGGAATACTTCCTCTGAGAATAGAGATAAAAGTAGAGTTATTCTCAGACAACATTTCCTTTGAGAATAGAGATAAAAGTAGAATTATTCTCAGAAAACACTTCCTCTGAGAATAGAGATAAAAGTAGAGTGATTGAAACTTATGCTTTTTTGGATATTAGTAATAGGGAGTTGCTTGTTTTGGTATGGAAATCCTTCAATGAATTCTTATACATGTTATTTAAAAATCTTCTTGTTAGGATATTATTTAAAAAAGGATATTGATGTTGTAACATTATATTTGTGTTCATACCTTACATTAAACTATATATACTTTTGGTCGAGTTAAGAGTAAGTTTACATAATAAGTCGAAAAGGCTTTTGTCATCCTTGCATATTGTAATTTTCTACATTCACTAACAATCACTTGTTATAACCTATAACCTAAGATGTTGAACAAAATAGATGGATTGATTTTAATTGATTCTTTATACTTGTTTTTAGTTGATTCTTTATTAAGAGTTATTTGATATTTTTGTTAGGAATGATGACATTCACTTCCACTTTATTTGCAAATGCAACCCAACAAGAGGTGGTGAAGCTTATAATAGCGAAAGCAAAATTTGAATCAGATTTTACAGTTATTGTTTTATAATTAAGAGGCATGTTTTAAAATTAGTACTTGTGTTACTTTTAACATGGGTTCATGCTTCTTATTTTGAGCATACTCAATTTCATGGTTTGGTTGAATTAAAACTTAGTATGTCACCTTATTTTGATTTATCATTATGTTATTTAGAACTTAAATTGTATTTAGTAATTTAGTAATTTACTTCTAAATGTATAACTACATGGACAAAAGTTGGATGTTTCATCCGAAATGCTTCACTCAATACTTAGAAGGAGTGAAGAGTTTCATAAAATGTATAAAAGATCAAATCAATTTAAAATGTGAAATTTGTTGTCTATGCATAGATTTTTTAATGTCAATAATCACTTGCTAATATGAGGCATAGATAAATTTTATACTTCATGGATTTATCATGGTGAATGTTCTGAAGCAAATAATGCTAGAAATGTTGATACAAGTAATGATGTTAGTAATAATATTGATGTAGATGATTGTGATATTAATGACGATGGTGATGATGGGATTGGAGAGATGTTAGAGGGTTTAGAGAATTATATAGAGACTATGAATGATATTGGTTTGCCTAATATAATTGGTAGTATTACAAAAGATAATTTTAGGAAGTTATTGAAAGTTTCTCAAGAAGAATTATTTCCATGGTGCTCGAAATTCTCACTGCTACCTTTTATTGTAAAGTTGTTGCACTTGAAGGTATATAATAAATAGAGTAACAAATATTTTGACAAGTTAATTGACTTGCTTATTGATGCATTACTTATTGGACAAAAATTGCCCAAATATTACTATGAAGTAAAGAAATTATTAAAGGACCTTAGATTAGGATATATATTAATACATGCTTGTAAGTATGATTGTGTTATTTTTTGGAAGGATAGTAAAGATCATGAAGAATGTCCTTTTTTTGATACATCAAGGGGGCAAATGGTTGATGGGAAAGGGAAAAAGACACCACATAAAATGTTGAGATCCATCCCTATTAAACCATGACTACAAAGTCTTTTTATGTCAACAAAAACATCCATAGACATGAGGTGGCATAAAGAGAAATGCATTAATGATAACAATATGTGTCATCAAGTAGAATCAAAGGCATGGAAAAACTTTGATGGAAAGTTTCCATGGTTTACAGAGGATTGTCATAATTTTGACTTGGTTAGCCTATAATTGATTTAATCCATTTAGTAATATGAGTACTTCTTAAAGCATGTGGTCGATAATTCTTATGATATTCAATTTACCTCCATGAAACTATATGAAGGAGCCTTTTTTGTTATTGTCTTTGCTTATTCAAGGACTAACTGCTTCTGGTAAGGATATTAATGTATACATACAACCACTAATTGATGACTTAAACCATCTTTGGGAGGTTGGATTAGAAACTTATGATATTGTTGAAGGTGAAACATTTATAATGTACGTGGTCGTTTTGTGGACTATAAATGATTTTCCACCTTATGACAATTTATCTGGATGGAGTATTAAAAGATATATGGCTTGTCCTGTGTGTAATAATCAAACTCATTTAATAAGGCTACAAAGTAAAATATGATATGTGGGACATTGTCGTTACTTGGAACATGGGCATAGATGACAAAGAAGTAAATTGTTTATTGGCAAAGTAGAACATAGTGAAGCTCTTCTTCACTTATATGGTGATGATGTGGTTGAGCAACTATCACATTTAGGTGAGTTTACACTTAACAAACACCTAAATAATAGAAACTGAAAGTGAAGTTTAATTGATCTTAATTGGAATCAAAAAAGTATATTTTCAATTTGTCATATTGAAAGGAATTACTATTAAGGCATAATCTTAGTAAGATGCATATTGAAAAAAATATTTTAGGTACTTTGATGGGAATTGATGGAAAATCAGAAGACACGATTAAGGCTATATTAGACTTGGAAGACATGAATATAAGAAAAGATTTGCATTTCAAAAGAAGAGATGATGGGTTATGCATCATTCCACCTGCATGTTACAACATACCAAAAAAGGAGAAGCAAACTTTTTGTCAACTTCTTACATAAGTCAAGTTTCCTGATGGGTACGCATCTAATATAGCCCGTTGTGTTAATGCTAATAAGGGAAAAGTTTCAGGATTGAAAGGCCACGATTGTCATGTACTTTTGCAATGATTACTTCGTGTTAAAATACATGGGTGTTTTTTGAAGGATGTGTCTATAACTTTGGTACAATTGGGTGAACTTTTTAAGTAATTATGTGTAAGAAACTGAAAGTAGAAGAGCTTACAAAAATGGAAAAAGACATAGTTTTAATTTTATGTAAGTTTAAATTAGTATTCCCCCCGACCTCCACCCCTATTTTTTCTTTATGTTATGGTGTATTTGGCAATTTACTTACCATATGAGGCAAAACTTTGTAGACTGGTTCAATTTCGATGGATATTTCCCATTGAAAGTTAATTTATATTAACTTCTACTTTTTTTCTTAAGTTATTAGTTAGTAACAATTGTTAATGTTTTATATTTTGTTTAAGTTTTTATGCTCTCTTAAAAGCTATATGCGTAATAGATCTTGACCTAAAGGCTCTATTGCAGAGGCTTATATATCAAATGAATACTTGGCATTTTGTTTTATATACTTAAATGATGTTGAGACAAGATTTAATAGAGAAGAATGTAACTTTGATTTTGATCAAGATGGTAGCTTGTAAGTTTTCTCTCAAAAAGTAAGGCCACTTGGAATAGAAAAATATATGGAGTTAACTAAAGATGAACTCGAAATTGACCATTGGTATATTTTGAAAAATTGTGAGGAAGTCGATTTATATATAAAGTATGTATATTACTTCTCATTCATTATTTCATAGTTAAATATAACATTAAACCTGTCTTTTCTAACATCTATTTACTTTTTAAAATTGAGAACACAAAGATGAGATTAGAAGCAAAGGGATTGTTAATGTTCAAGGAAGACATAAGATTGACTTCCCATTATGGTTTAATACTCGAGGAAGTTATTCATGGAATAGTATCAACTGATAACAATTTGTAGGTGAGATTAACTTCTGATTATATATTTTTCTACAGTTGATACGGTTACATAACTGTAAATTGCTAAAAGAGATGACAACATTATATGCTTTGGCATGTGGGCCTCATATATGTGGGAAAAAATATACAGGTTGTATTGTTAATGGAGTTAGATTTCACATAAAAGATTGTAATAGTCGACTTAAAATCTAAAATTATGGAGTTGTTGTTAAGGGACAACATAACAACTATTTAATTGACTTCTATGGTGTTGTCTAAAAAATAATAGAGTTACATTACATCAAGTATAAGAAGGTTGTTCTATTTAAGTGCAAATGGTTTAATCTTAGTAACAAAAGGATGAACATAAAAGTGAATGGCAATATTACTAACATTGATGTTAGTACATATGGTATGATAATGACCCTTTGTGATTGCAAGTCAAGTGAAGCAAGTATTCTACCTCAACAACACTGTATTAGGCAGTAATTGAAAACTTGTTCAAAAGTTTCAACACTAGATTCTTTTTTATTTTTTTGAAAGGAAAAATGGTCCAAAGGGTAAAGATGGGAATAAATTATATTAAGAGATTAAATCAGAGTTGAATAATGGAGACTTACAAATAGAAGATATAGATATATCATCATTCCATAGGAGAGATGTTAATCCCAGTATACTATAAGCAAATGAAGTACAAGCCAATTTTGTCGAACCAAGAGATAACGACTATATTGAGGATGAATTATATGAAAATGATGACACTTTGACTGAATATAATAGTGATAAAAAGTCAAATCATAATGCATTTAATGATGGTATTTTTTAAGATCTTGGTCATGATGGTTGAGGGTAATAAAAATGTTATTATATTGTTTCAAATGTAATGTTGGTAACATTTATGTTAATGCATATTGTTGATGGTTGAGTTATGTTAATATAGCCTATTGATAGCTGAGTTATGTTAATGTGTATTAATGGTTAAGTTATGTACACATATTGTTGATAGTTGAGTTATATTAATACAGATTGCTGATGATTTAGTAATGTTAATGAGGATTGTTGATGATTAAGTTGAAGTAAATCACTTGTTAATATAGAAATCATGTATAATATGTAAAATACACAAGAGTGTTAAATCGTCTAAAATATATAAATCTTTAAAATCTTCTTAATTTTCTTAACAAATTCAGACGATTACAAGTTTAAACAATGCACTTGATTTGATGAGTAATGTAATAGCGAAAATTAGTATCTCTTCTTCTAATAACAAGAAAATTAAAAAGGTAAGACTTAGAGAATATGACACTGTGATTTATACTGGTTCACCCTTAACCTTGTGCTACGTCCAATCGTCAAAGTTTGTCTGAGATTTCACTATCTCCTTCAATGTTAAAAGTATTATTTCTAGACTTTCAGAGTCTCTTGAGGTCTCTTTCACAAAGTATTCTTTAACTGCTTCCTTAGCCTCTTCAGGCTCTAGCCTTATTTCCTCTCAAAAAGATATTGTTTGAGTTTTCGCACTCACGTTACAGATGTATTTGCTCTCTTTCTTTCTTTCTTTTCTCTCAGAATATTTTTTCACAGCATAAGCACTTGAGCACAGAATTTCTCTAAGTATTTTTGTACATGCAGAAATTAATTTTGAAGTTTACGACTACGATTAATATTTATAGCCTAAGTCTCCAACGATCTTCTTAAGAAATCTGCTTGTCGAGTCTTATAAAGTCTATTATTAGTTAAGTCTTGTAACCAACTCCAACTAACTGATGTTCTTAGCACATTCTTCAATTACATCGTCTTGCTTAGATTCGTATGCTTTATGCTTCATCTGATGTCTTAGCCTTGATCACTTCGTCTAATCCGTCTTATTCAACTTTTAAGTATCGTCTCGATTTGATGATTTGTGCCACTTATATTTATCTGCGCACTTAACAAATTTATCAAAACATTTCACACACTTCTATTATTATTATTATTTGACTTTCATTAAAATCAATAAAATAAGTAAAGTCTTCTTGACTTAACAATCTCCCCCTTTTTGATAATAACAAATAATCATAATATTAGAAGATAAAAAAAATTCAGATGAATAATATGCAGAAGAATATACAAAGATGATATTCAAAACTCCTTTCTACTATTCTAGTTATCTATCTATCTATATCTCCCTATCTCATCTTCTCTCCCCCTATTTGTTATTAATAAAAAAAGTTTATTTCAGACGCTTCAAAATTTCAGAAAACATTTGTTGAATATCATTGTGGATCGTCTTGAGGTCTTCTTCTATAGAAACACGTAGAAGTGCTAATTCCTCATGAATATCACCCACTGCATCACCCAGTGTATCAACCTTAGTATTGATTTTCTCAATGCTTTTAGCTAAGGCTTCTTGAACTTCCATCTGCTTGTGACTAGCTTTAGTCCATTCGATAAAATTCATCAAGAGCTCCGAATTAACGGTAAGATCCTCTAGTATTTCGCTAAGTGGATGAACATACTAAAAAACAGATGGTTTTTTAGGTGAATCGTCTAATTCTATGATTCAAATAGAGGGTAGTTTGAAAGTTGGTTTTTCAACAAGGATATCATGATCATCAGGTCTGGGTAACTTATAAATCGGTTACCCTAGAAGGTGTAAAATAGTTTTAGCTGAAGGAATGAAACCTAAGGGTTTGAAATGAATAAGCAAATGCACAAAAGTTTCTAAGTTAAAAATGATACTTTCAATTGTGATACTTTCATACCTTCCTTTTGATATTGAGCCAACTACCTTGAAGCTTTTTTCTTTAGTAGATGCTCCAAAATTACTTCCTAATGCCCTTGATATACGATGTGATACATAGATGCTTACAGTTGAGCTACGTGACATACATCGTTTGTGCTCTTTACTGCCGCTTTAATTTCTTCTTCTGTGAGATCATCTTCTTGTCTTTTAGGAAACCTCTTCTTCTTCCCTTTTCCTTTGCTGTCTATCGGTAATGGAATTCTAGATTGTACATCTGGTATAATCTTGATTGTCGTTCTGCTTGTCACTGGATATATTGTATAAGGATTGTTCGTAATCTTCAATGGATACGGTTCTGTCTTTTCGTCTCGCAGAATATTATATAATCTTTGTTCTTCATGATTTAGAAGATGTATCGACTGATCATTGATTGTTATAGGTTCAACTTAAACCTTAACTCTCCTTGTAGTAGGTTCTCTGATGATAATTAAACCTCTATTACGATCAGGTGTTGATTTTTCTATGACCTTTATCTTCAAATCTTCTTTATTCATCGGGTGAGGAGGGTCGAAAGTTATTAATTGCTATTCAGACGGTGTCTTCGTCTTCTTTTCAACAGTCTGTGTCTTTTGTAGAACATTAGTCGATGAAACCTTCTTCTTCTGAATAGGCTCCATCTTTTTTTGTTCTTCTATTGGTTTGAAAGGTAGTTATTGTTGAGGCTTCTTCTTCTCAAACACCAACTTACTTTTTATCTCTGTCTCTCCAAACAGTTGTTCTTGTTGAAGATGAGGGATAGGGACGGTTGGTTTGACTGGCTATTGTTGTTTCTCTTGCTCCTTTTCACTCTCAGAGTCTGCACTAAGAATCAGAACTCTTTGCTTCTTCTGTTCTTGTTGTCGTAAGGTTATTAATCTTGGTGACCTTCTTGACTTCTTGAGCCTTTCTGATTGGAGCGTCTCAGCCTTCCTCTTTAAAGACACTTGGTTAGTTGGTTGTTGAACCTTGTTTTCCTTTTTTTGTGGAATTGTCTTGGCTTGTATTGGCTTATCAGACGATTGCTCAACCTTTGCCCTTGCTGATATTCTTTTGACGATCGAGGTGTTGCTTATTTTTTAGACGGAACATTTCCTTTACTTCATATTACTGAAAGCTCCCCTTTAGACTGTACTTTCGGTGTTAAATGTTCATCCATTTCAGCTCCAGTCTTGATCCCCATTTTGTGAATATTAGAGGCATTGATAAGACTCTTAACATTCAGCTTTACTCTGTTTTCTCTATCAAGTAGGATTCCAGATGCTTTAAAAAATCTTGTTAACAGTATACCATAAGGTAAAGAACCACTCTTCAGATGATATTCCTCCCTAGCCTTTATCATGTACTTGAAAATCAAAAACAGAAGATTAACGAGTTGGTGAGTGAGGAGATGAAACAGGCAGTGTTCATCATTCGTTATCACCATGTCCTTTGATCCTGCTCTCGGTAGGATACAATGGAAAAGAAGTGAGTGAAGAAACCTAGTCATCAAAATAAGGGTTGAAGACTTCTTGACTCCTGGATTACTAAATCCCTATAGTTGTCGATTGATGTTGGCTTCATCTATATGACTTTCAGCGATCCAATCTGTATTGTTGAACAATTCTGCTCCTTCATTTGGACACCGAATAGCCTCCACCACAGAATCTTGTGTGATTATTACTGACAGCCCATCTACCATCGATACCAAAGTATTGTCTACTACCTTCACATTCTTCTAGAACTCATATATTTTATTCAGATACACTGGCTCTTGGATGTTGAAGAAGTTCTTCCATCCAATTGCTTCAATCTCAGGTTCGATATTCATCTGAGCATTCTTCAACGAAGTAAAATCGACGAGTCTTCCATATACAAGAGATTTCTGCATTTTCTAATCTGTAAATGATAAACATTAAACAAAGAAATGTATTTCACTTTAAGAAGCGAGGTTAGTATATAGAGAAAATCAAGAGAAAGATATGAGATGAAATGAGAAGAGTTTGATGTTTACAACAGAGTGTTGGATCGTCTTTGTTGAGAATACTCCGAACAAGTTGGTTTCAAAGTTTTTCTTTAAAATTCTAGAGTGTAAGGTGTTGCAGATTTTGAAATGATTGCTCTTTTTATATACACTCTTGAAAAGTTACCATTTGTAACATTTACAACTGATCCACTAGTAATTAGAAGACTGAAACCACCAAGTAAAGTTACTGTTTAGTCTAAAAACTTACAACTTTTTAGCTTTTTCAGAACGAATGGGCTGGATCATAGAGTTTCAGACGAATGGTCATTTAACATCACCATATTCAAATTTCTTCAAATTTCCTTAAATTTGTCTTCACGTAAGGGTTCGGTGAAGATATCTGCCCATTGTTGATTCGTCTCAATAAATTGTAGATTGATGATCCCTCTCTGTATATAGTCTTATATAAAATGGTGTCTAATTTCAATATGCTTTGCCTTTGAATGTTGTATTGGATTCTTTGAGAGATTGATAGCACTTGTGTTGTCATAGAAGATTGGAATATGATCTTCTTGGATAGAATAATCCTCTAATTGATACTTTATCTATAATATCTGAGAGCAACATCTTGCAGCTGACATGTATTTAGCTTCTGCAGTAGATAGAGCAATTGAACTTTGCCTCTTGCTTGACCAAGAAATTAGATTATGACCAAGAAAGTGAC
>JANZXP010058885.1:0-11187 GCA_027576715.1 Erythroxylum flavicans | reverse complement strand
ATGCTCATAAAAACCAAACTCTTTTGTTTTATTAATAATAAATATTTTCATTACAAAAGTAATTGGAAGAAAATTAAATTATAAGTAAATACACTTGCGTTTTAGGGCAATATATTTACATAACTCCAACATCAAGTTCTCTACGAGAAGATCTAGTAACTACCATACACTGACACCCATAAATGTTTAGAAATTAACAAATAACTAAAAGAAATTATTACAAATAAATATAAACATAAAACATGAATTAAAATAAAAAAGTAAAATTAAATCACCACACTTCCCAGCAATGATGCTAAAATTTAAAATCACTTGTCGAGTGTGCTACAAAATTTACCTGACTATACACAATAAAAATTTGAAACTATGGTGAGTCAGGGTCGTATCCACAAGGAATGTTTAGTTAATTTTTATAATGAAAAAAATTGATGTAAAGGAAATGAAAATCAGGATTTTGGGTTTTATGCAATTTAGAAATAGCGTGCAATTTAGAAATAGCGTAAACTTAAACTAGCTAGAAAAAACTATAGAAAACAATTGAAAATGATAAATGTATCGAATATATGTAAAGCCTGATTTTGGGATCAATCTTGGCCTAGCGACGATTAAACATATCCCATCATTTTAATATTTTCACACCTCTCCTCGAACTAATTGATAAGTGTAAGTTGCATCATGCTTTAAGACTTATTTTGTTATGTATTTAATTGTGAATTCAATCGTATAGTATGTGTTTAAGTTAGAATTGTGTGAGTTTATTAATTATTAGTGTTTAAGTATTTTTTATGGGTTAGTACAAGTCTTTGAACTTAAATATTATATTTTAAAGGTACCTTGATATTTTTGTTAGTATTTCAGGGTTAACATCGAACAATGGAGAAGTTTCATAGATATTTAGACTAAAACAACGACCCACGATTATGGCACAATAGCCTACATGCCACGATTGTGACAAAAGGCTCGGATGTGGCCTGCAATCATAGTCTACATCAGGCAAACGTGTGGATACTCAAAAAAGTCAAGTTTCAAGGGATTTTTTAGACCTTTCGTACTCCAAAAATACCTTAAGACTGATCAGTACACAGAAGATATTTAAAGAATAAGATGAAGAGGCAGAGGGAGCTTTTGACATCAGCCACCTTGAAGAAACACTAGAGAGAATTCATCAAGAGATTGAGAAAGAGAAAAAGGAAGAGAGAAGTGGAGAAGAAGCTGACTTGACCCAGATAAGGCGATTTCCTGACATTGTTTCCTCCAATCCCCCATTTTTATTATATTTCCTATTTATTTCAGTTTTATCGTTGTATATAATTGGATTGAATAGTTGATGATAGGATTTAAATGTTGAGAATGTTCTAAACTCACCTTTGGAGTTTTATTCTTGATTTAATGAAATCTGATTGTTTTTATGTTTATTGGATTTATTGTGATTAAATTTTATGATTGCATAATTTAGTAATAAATTGAGACGGTGAATCAAATGAAAAATAATTAAATTGGGCTAACGAGAGTTAGATGATTTAATAGAACAAGAATTAAATCAAATCGGTAATTCTACAAAAAGAAATCTTATATAGGTTCCTAATAGTTGATTGGACAACTTCAGATCTAATTAGGTTTTAGATAGGTTGTTAATTAAGAAATTGCAACTTCCATAATCTGATTAGAATTTATGTTTTAAGGTTAATGGTTATAACTCAAGAGAGAGTAATCAAACCTAGGATCATCTAGAAACAATAATTCAGTAATTCATTATCAGCTAGGTTAGAGTTAAGGATAGGTAAATTCCCTTTCTATCAATTAGTAGTTCCTTATACTGATTATTAGGTGTATGTTACAATTGCCAGATTATTAATATTTTTGTGATTGATTATTTATTTGATTTGATTGATTGAATTGAATTCTTATTTTAGTTTCATTTTATTTTGAATTTCTTCTATATTTTTTGGCCTTAGATTTTAGGATTAGATTATCCCTCCTTATGGGATTAGCACTTTAGGTATTACGTGAACAAACCATGCATTTATGGATTATCAAGGGTATTTATTAAAATTTATACACATCAAACACCCGATCACTAATGATCATGGATTAACAATACACTCTAATAATATTAATTTTTCCCTTAGGTTGTGTTTAATTAAGATATGCTTGTTAATTAAACCTAGCCACCAAATAACTAACGGTGGTAGATTGCATAATGTTTTAGCAGGTAGTTTAGTATATGTTTAGTTATTAAATTGAAACTTTAGTGCATGTTTAGGTTAGGCTTTTGTTATTTAGTTAAATATTTATGTTTCGTGTGTTTTTTGGGTTAGAGAATGCGATTGAGCTTCAATTTTATGTGTTTGAGGTGCCTTGATGTGTTTGCTAATGTTTCAGGGCAAATATCTAATAACAAAGGAGAATCAGAGGAAGCTCGAGGTAAAACCCATGGCCACGATTGTGATAGAAGCAAGATGGAACTGCCATGATTGTGACCATCTTGCACGATAATAGATGTGGACAATTTTTTGGATTCAAGTTTTCAAGGGACTTTTTGGACTTTTCGAATTAAAAAAACCTAGGGTTGCTTAGAATAGAAAATAGTATATTAAGAAAAGAAAAGAATCGTGACGAGAGCTCTCCATTATGCCACTTTGGGAATAGCTTTAAGAGGAGAGAAGAAGAGGAGAATTTGACTACGGATTTAAAAAGCTACCTACAGATGCTTTATGCCCAATCATTCCGGACAATGCTTGTATCCTTTGTATTACCGCGACTGTTGGCACAGAGTTAGCTAATGCTTATTCCCCAGATACTGCCATTGCTTCTTCTTCGAGAAAAGAATTTCACGACCTACAGGCCTTCTACCTCCACACAGTCTAAGAGGCTCATCCTTCGTTTGTTAAAGTAAGTACAAATGGTATGATTCATGATTTCTTAAGAATCCACTTAATAGGAAGAGGAAGAAGAAGAGAAGGCTTCGGATGTTGCTGCCTTCCTGAATCATTTGGGTCCTTTTCTAAGCTACGATTACATTTATCTTGTTATTTCTTTACTGAATGTGTAAGATGGATTTAAATATGTTTATGGATTTGAATTCAATTTTGATGTTCTAACTTTCTTTATAAATTTTAACTTGATTTAATATTAATCTAATGGTTTTTGTGTTATTGCAATTGGGTGTTGTGATTGATTGTTATAGCTTCGCGTTCGGTAATAAATCGAGGGAATGAACTAAATAAGAAATGATTAGGTTCTTTAATGATAGTTAAATAATCTAATAGATCATGCAATTTATCAAATCGGTAATTGTATGGAGAGAGATCCCATTTGAGACTTGATTGTTTATTAGAAAGCTTACGAACTAATTAGGGTTAGGGCTGATTGTAAGATTACATGTTTGGTACTAAACTAAATAAAGGTTTATTAGTTAAGGTTTGAGATTATAAATTAAGAGAGAGTAATCCTCCCTTTGATAGCCTAAAATCGACACCACAATAACACATAAATGGTTAGATTAGCACTAATGATAGGAAAAATCCCATCACTCATAATTTGGTAAATTCTCTTTTATGTTTTCCTATTGTCAATTTGGTGTTGCTCAAGTTGATTTCTTTTCGTGTTAATTTTATGACTTAATTTTATCAACTAGATTCTTGTTTTTATTTTTTGCTCTATTTTATTTTATTTTATTAATTCCTTAAGTCCTAGATAATTTAGAATAAGATTAGTTCACAACTCCTAGTGGGATCGACACTTCACATACTAGATTTCATGATCCATGCACTTGTAGTATTTTGAGTGTTTTAATTATGTAAAATTTAGTACTCAACAATAACCTGGGATATGATCTTTAGATTCAATTTAGCAGCCACATTATGAAGTGGAAAATGAATAAATATAGGCAGTAACCTCAGACGTTCGAGTTAACTAACTTAAATTATGTTGTTCCTAGCGATTCAAGATCATTAGTGGCTACAAATGGACATCAAATATAACAATTATAGATTATATTTAACATTTTAGCAATAGGTTCATAATAAAAAAATAAACTAAAAGCGTTCAGATCATCTTTACAAAACCTTATTCAATCAAATTCAAATAATGATAACAATCTGAAAAGAGAGATTCAACATTAAACAAGATGAGATAAGCTTAACTATAACTTAAGCATCGATTTCACCTTTGAACCAGTGCCGGGATGTTAGCCTTCCATTTTCTCTATTAATCTCCAATAATCAGTTTTTGTAGCCTCCATTCTTATTGAAAACTGAAAAGAAAATGGAAAAAAATCATGTTTGTCTTCTTTTCTACATGATACCCTGTAGTTGTCACAAGATATTCCTTTTTATAGTAAACCTAGGTTAAAATGGACAGATGGACTAAATTTCATAGGCATTTATGGCCTTTCATGGACATGAGAGGCTTTACGGGTGTGAGTGGTGTCTCACACCCATGAGAAACCTTTGCATTTGTGTGAGAGTGGTCTTACAACCATGTAATTAGTCTCTTAGTCCCATGCAATTGGTGTCATAGCGATGAGACTGCTTAATGCTGTGACATTTTTCTAGTTTGGCCGTAAGCTTTTCCATCTCTCATTCTTCATTTTTTTTGTTTTATTTTGTCTCCTTTTCTTGTAATCTTCTTCTTCTTCCTGCTTTAATAAGATAATAGAGTATGAAAATTGAGAAGATTACTCAATAAGTATGCTTTTTGGTTCACTTTAGCTCATTCACTTCTGAAATGTACCTAAAATCAAATATGAGCTAAAGTGAG
This sequence comes from Erythroxylum flavicans, assembly GCA_027576715.1. NCBI lineage: Eukaryota > Viridiplantae > Streptophyta > Magnoliopsida > Malpighiales > Erythroxylaceae > Erythroxylum > Erythroxylum flavicans. The sequence goes on along the minus strand of JANZXP010058885.1, from coordinate 6,426 downwards.
AGTCCTAAGCATTTTAATGCATTAATCACTAAATGTAAATGTATTAAATGTATCAACATATAAGCACATATTAACAATAGAATAAATAAGCAGCAGCTGGAAAATGCAGTAAAATGGCATAATCAAAGAACAAAAAATAAAAAACAATAAAATAGGTAGCAGAGCCAACAAACAGGATAGAATAAAACGATAGCACAACAGAAAAAACCCCAGTCTAAAGTATAAGAATCCAAAGGTGAAACATGAAGTAGATTAAATGACAGCAACACAAAGTGCAAGGAGAATAAGTAGTGGCTGGACAAAAGTAGAAAAACACCATCAGTAGTAGCATAAAATGCAACAAATTCCAGCAACCAGAAGAAGACAAAACACATCAGCGAGAGAGAGAGAGCAAAAGGATGCAGCACTAATAAGCCAACAAAAGCACTAAAACATGCAGTATAAATAAAATAGAAAAAAATAAAATGCACAACAATCCCAAAGAGATAAAACAACAAAGCATAACACCATAAAGTCTATAGGAAAAAACGAAACGTAATAGAGAAGTAACAGAGGAGAAAAAACACAGAAACGATAACACGTCTTTATCTCAAACACCAGATAAGAGAAAATCAGTCCCAAATCCATTTGAAATTGAATAAATAGGAGGAAGGGATAAGTTGAAACTTGCTAAAGCACAACAAAGTGTAACATTGGGGGGAATTTTTTGAGGTTGTAAAAGGGCATTTGCAAGAGGAAGAAAAAAATGAGCCAGCAGTCACGAAAGGGTGAGATTTTGAAGAGGATTTTCATTTGTCAAAGGTACGTCAAAGTTAGGAGATAGAGAGAAGAGCGTTGGTAGTGCTTGGAGAGCCATAAGCCCACTAGAATCGAGCTTGTTCGTGACTAGTGGAGGAGAAATCATAAACCTTTTAAGGCAGGTCTGAGGTCTATGAAGGGAGAAAAATTCAATGAGTTTTCCAAAAACCCTTACCCTTTTTGTTTCTAGTTTCCTAGGCTTTATTTAGGATTAATAGTTAAATTTAATTATGTTATGTTGATTATTTGAGATATTATTTTAATTTAATTGATTACCAGATGAATTTAACACTTATGCAATTGTTGAAAATTTGACGTCAAATTTTAGTTGTGGATTGCTTTTTTTTTATGCTTGACGTATTGAGCTAGTCTATATTCTAAGAGTAAAAAGGAATAAATAGAAACTAGTTGGTTGGTTTTTTACAACTAATTGTTAAATATCTCATATTATCTCAAATATGTCAAATTTACCTGACTAAACTAAAATTTAAAGCTTGGTTTTTCACTTACAAATATTAGGTGATTTATATTTTAATTCCTTGATTTCTAATCTTGAATGGAACATTAAACCCAAAAAACCCTAAATTATTTTTCTTAATGAATATAATTAATTAACTTCAAATGTAACGTTGTTATTATTTTGGTTCCAGATTTGTTATTTTTTTAACTTCATGCTTTGCTAGAAATTTCTTTCAATCTGTCCAAGTCTTTACTTTTGTCTATATGTGCTTGTACGTATGTCCCATATTGTCTCAGCATTAAAAAAATAGCATAACTTATTGCATTGTACTGAATAGAATCATTTATTGAATATTTTATATAAAAATGTTGATTTGAATAATTTGATTTCACCATTAAAAAATAGAAAATAATTTTCTAATTTTAAAATATTGTAGGATTCTAAAAATTTGTTATAACTTTGTTAAGTTTTGATGTTGTATCTTATTTATGTGGTTAAATAGGAAATTATGTGTTTATGCGTTGATGATATTATTTCCGTATAAAAGAAATTATTAAGATGTAATTTTTCCTTTTAAAAGTATTAAAATTAAAAAACTAGTTAAGTAAATTAATTTTCTTCATGGGATCGACTCTTATTTGCTATATGCTACATTGTTTAATAATGTTTTTAATAAATTGAAAGTAAATAAGGATTTAATTTGTATACGCCTAATGAAACTTATTAATAGCATAAAATCTAACTCACACTTTTTTAGCCCTTAATATTAACTTAGATGAAAACATCAACTTAAACGGAATTGTCAAGTTTCTAATCATTTTAGGCCTTGTACTAAGCATAATATCATAAAACATGTTTACATTCCTTATAAGAATCAATATAATTAAAAAAATTGTTTACTTATAATATACTAAGCCATTTCACTTTCTAAAAATCAAGGATCTAAGTTCATTCAGATAAATAAATCATATTGACCTTATTTTGTAAATTTCTAAAAGAAATAAAAACAACTAATATATGGATAGTAGATGCTTAAGGCACATGATGATGCATCAGAACTTACAACTTTTAAAGATAAAGATAAATGATTTTCATATTTGGAGAAAACACCAAGGGTACGATAATTAAAGTTGGAAATTTGGTAAGGAATATCATACTATTATTTATAATATGCTTTTAATTGATGGATTAAAACATAACTTATTAAATGTGAGTCAACTATGTGATAAGGACTACAAGGTATGTTTTGAGTAGGGATGTCAATTTCGGCTCGGCCTGTTTTTGGCCCGGGTTTGACGAGTCATGGGCAGGCCACGGGCCGACCATGGTTGGCCAGTGCGGGCCACGGCCAGGCCCGGCCCGACCCGCAGCCCTACAAAACGGCATCGTTTTGGACAAAACGACGCCGTTTTGTATTTTTTAATATTAAAAAAATATAGACAGGCCGACCGCTGGCCAGACATTCCCGGCCTACGCGGGCCAAGGGCCGGCCTGCGGCTCGTCATTTTTGAGGCCGGGCCCATTGCCATCCCTAGTTTTGAGATAAAATAATGCACTGTATCTAGAGTATTTAACAATATTAATATATTTTATGTAGGAGATAAAGGAATATATATACACAACTGATCTTGATGATTTCTCTAACTAAAATAAAGTGTTTAATGTCATTAGTGAAGATGTATTTATTTGGTAAAGGAGGCTTGGACATGGAAGTATGGACCTTATGTCCATCTTCAACTCTAAAAAACTTGTCAATGGACTTTTATGGGTCCAATTTAAGAAACATAAGGTGGGTGGAGCCTGCAAAATGAGAAAACAATATAAAAGCTCTTCAAGAGAAGAAAGTTAAACAATCTAAGAGCTTTTTAAGAGAAAAAAGATGTTAACTTCCACTAGACTTTTACAATTATTTCTTATGGATTCGTTTAGCCCAACTAGAGATGGTAGTCTAGTTATTTTTGTTAAAATTGATGATTTTAACTAGTTTCTATAGGTTTGTTCTTAACTAGAAAAGATGAATACTTTGGCAAAATTTTCAAATTTGTTAGGAGAGTTCAAAATGAAAAGGAACTCTCAATTACACCAATTAGGGGTGATCATATTAGAATGTTTGAGAATGAAATGTTTGAATACTTTTATGAAGATAATGGTATCTTTCACAATTTCTGTACTTTATGGCCCTCAACAAAATGGAGTTTTTGAATGGAAAATAGGACATTGCATGACATGGCTACAACCATGATAAATGAAATTGAACTTCTAAAGTATTTTTGGCCAAAAGTCATACAACCATAGGTCAACTTCTTAATCTATATAAGACCACCATTGGATAAAATACCTTATGAACATTGTTATAGGAAACAGTTAAAGATTAGTTGCTTTATAGTCTTTAGCTGTAAGTACTAGGTTTTGAACATTAAAGATATCCTATAAAAGTTTGATTTTTGTAGTCTGGAAAGGAATTTTCCTTGGTTATTCTTTAACTAACAAAGGGTATAGAGTGTTTAATAGAAAGATTATTGTTATTGAATAGTCTATGCAAATTATTTTTAATGAATCAAGTCCTCTTATATTTAAGATAAGGTTTGAAGATAATAATTTTTAATTTTTAATTGGATTATGTTTTCAACACGATTTTGACAATATTTTTGCTTATTTTTTCATGGATTTATAGCATTTATGGCTTATATTTTATTTTTAGAATTTATTTTAGCTCCTTAATGAAGAAGGAATGAATTTAAACAATTTTGAATCAAGTTGGAGCAAATTAGGGCTAATTTTTATGTTTCACATTATAGATTTTTTATTTCTATCTTGCAATCGTGTTTGGGACTTATGTTAATGGTGATTTTTATATAAAAATTTGGGAAGCAAGGGACATATATGGTGTTATGTTAAACCATGCTCTTCATATTTATTAAAAAAATTTTGATGTTTGAGGAGTAGCTAAGAAAAAATTCTATGTTAGACCCATATTGGTTATAATGTTTTAATTTTCTATGGTTTTTTGAATATAAAATGATAAAGTGGACTATTATGAAGGGTGAGAACCAAGTGTCTTGAGACAGTGTGCAACTTTAGAGGAAAGTAAGTGGATTCTATTAAGGTTTAAGTAAAGAACTTTAAGATTTCAAGTTTTATGAGAATGATTTTATCTTATTACATTTCTTAATTATTTTTAGGTTTCTTATTCTTAATATAAATTAAATTGGGATAGATCTAGTTGGGTGAACCTTAAAACCATTTATTTTGGATTAATTATTTGATTTAATTAAATATCTAAGTTTAGTTTTTATGAATTATTCATGATTACTTCTTCTATTAGAATTGAAAATCTCCAAGATTTTGATTTAATGCAATTTTCATATATATGGGTTGAGAAATCATAGGTATGAATAGACCATGGAATAAATAGTAAGAGTTACATAAAATCTTAGGGATATAACCATATAAGCCTTTTTAGTTAGAGTCAAATTTATTGTAGGAATTCACATAATGAGGTAATACATTCTTAGGGGTTTTGATTAAAAAGAGATTTCTATCAATCAACTTAAGGATATAGGTTAAAGTTCTTAAGAAGAATATACTTCTAACTTTGAATTTCTATTGATTAAACAAACCAATGTTAATAATTAAATCAAGATAAATTTAGGCATCATTATCCCCAAAAAAAGAAAAATTTTGGCATATAGAGGTTCTAGGGGGATTCCACATCTAGATCTTAGTTATTATTTGGTTATTTTATTCTTGTTTAATGCCTTGGTTGGTTATTTTAGATTTGCTATTTTATTTTTATTAATATTTTGCATTAAACCAATCATTCATTTATTAGATTAGATAATATAAAGATAATTAGTACTATTATTTATAAGTCTTGTGGAATTGATACTCATATTCACTATATTCTAATATAAGAATGATAAGTGCATTTTCTTAGTTGATTTATAATAATTTTTAAAAATAGACACACAAAATGTTGCACGTTTATCTAAGGATTTAGAGAGGTTAGTCCTTGAAGATAATAAGTTTAATTACTAAGAAACTTTACATAAGCTAAATAAAAATATTATTAAACCAAGTGATGGATACAAAAAGGCTGAGGAGCTTCCAAGAGATTGGAAATTTAAGAAGAGTCATCCTCTAGGTTAAATTATAAGTGATGTTCATTATGGAGTAATTGCTAGATAACTCTTAGAGAATTATCACATTGCTTTTATTTCTCCGATTGGGAGAAACCCTAGTGATGAAAGTTGGGTTCTTACTATGAATGAAGAGTTGAAATAATTTAAAAGAAGTAAGGTGTGGACTTTATTACCTAGACCAAGAGACCCTTAAATCATAGGTACCAAGTGGGTGTTTAAAAACAAATTTGATGAATTGCGTACCATTATGAGAAATAAAGCTAGATTGGTAGCTAAATAGTATAATCAAGAGGAGGGTATAGATTTTTAGGAAACATTTACATTGGCAGCTAAATTTAAAACTCTAAGATTATTACTTGCATTTACATCTTACTTGAATTTCAAATTATTTCAAAAGGATGTTAAAAGTTCTTTCAAAATGGTTTTTTTCAAGAACAAGTTCATATTGATCAACCTACCAGTTTATGAAATTCATGATGCACCTAATCTGTTTATAAAATGTCTAAAGATTTATATGATTTGAAATAAGCTCCTAGAGCTTAGTATAATATGTTAAGTGCATTTCTCTTCAAAAATGGTTTTACCAATGGTAAGTTTGGCATAACTGTTTTTATTAGAAAAGTATAAGTTCGACATTCTAATTATTCAAAATTATGTTGGCAATATTATTTTTAGTGAAACTAATGAAAGCTTGTGTAAGGATTTTTCTAAACATATGAGTTGAGAATTTTAGATGAATATGATAGGTGAGCTTAAATTCTTTCTTAAACTTCAAATCAAGCAAATGAAGGAGGGCATCTACATCATTTAAGCTAAGTACACCAAATAACTACCTAAGCACTTTAGAATAGATCAAGCCAAGTGATGTGATGTGTGTATCTAAACTAGAAAAATATTAAAGTTCATTTAGGCAAGTGTACATATCTGATACATGTTGGCCCCCGAAATTTTTCGTTAAATTAAGCATAATAGTTTATAGAATAAGCATGAGATTTGAATTTTTTTGCCTTAGAATAATTTTTGGGA
>JANZXP010058815.1:0-11192 GCA_027576715.1 Erythroxylum flavicans | reverse complement strand
GGGGGTGGAGGAGGAGCTTGAAGACGTGGTGGTGGTGGTGGCAGTAAGACAGGAGGTCGAGGCAACACTGGTGGTGGAGGTGGAGGTGGTGGCGGTGATGGGGATGCTGGAGGAGGTGGCGGTGGTGGAGATTGAGGCAAAGGTGGGGGAGGCGGAGGAGAATTGGGAGGCAGTGGTGGAGAACCTTCAGGCAAAGGGGTCAACTCCATGGAATTGTTTAATGCAGGTTCAGTCAACCCATGCATAGACTGCTGTTGTGTTTCCATTTCAACAGAACCACTGCTGTGCGAGGGAGTATCATCTTTTTCATTTCCAGACACATCTTCCATTTCAAGCTCACCATCCACATCCTCAAGGATGCAGTGACGCCTGTCAATCACAGCAATAGTACTAGTATCTGACTCCTGCAAAGCAGAGATGGGTTCCACAACTGGTTGTGCATCAGCTTCTTCCTTGGACAAATTGCTAGGGAAATCATCTTCATCATCTTCCAATATACTACAAGATAGAAGGCCAGGCAACTGAAATGTAGCATTGCTGGTTCAGCAGACAAAAAATTGCATCAGAAATAGAGTTAGGCAACAGTGAGAAATGAGAAAAGATATACACTACAGCATACAACGTATTAAACAACCGTGGACACCAATATAGAGTTAAGTAAATATTTCACTATCAAACTTCTGCATATAATGCGTGTACTCCTCACATAGTAGAAAGTCATCACACAAGACAAACATAAAAAAGCCATTACTTCCAGTATTATGAAAAAAGGGCTCCCACATGCTTCAGTTCCAATTCACTGATTTGATATCGTGACATTCAAGTGTCTACATATCACAAATTTCAATCGTTCTATACGAAATTGAAGAAAGCCTATCAGCGTATACCAGATATGGCCCATGATCTACAGTGAAAACCAAGGAAATTGCTTGGTCTAGACCTACAAGCTGCTGTCACCAAAGTCTTACATGTAGGGGCCAAACTAACATAGACAAGATCTTTTCAGGATATATGCTTTCATTCCAGAATGAATCGCACATGGACTATAACATTTATTTAGTATTTTGGATGAGATCTGACATTGCTTGATTATGATGGTATTGACTTTATGGTCAAAAAGAGTCATAACACCACAAGTGAGATTCTTTACTAAATATTCGAGAAAGAATTCCAAAAAAGTAATGTACTGGACAAATGGAGTCTTACGGTTCCACATTACAGTGTTAACAAAGGCATGTCTGCACAGATCAGCTGTATCAGTAACGGACAGTGGAATCCTATCAGAGCTTAGCTTGTTCAAGCTCTCCAGCTTTTGGAGAAATTAAAATTAAGAATTGGACAGCTACACCACCCATTTAGGCAGGCATAAAGTAGAAGATGCGCATGACAAATTTCATGAGATATATCATTGATTATATTACTATGACCAAAATCCTCAGAGAACCCATGTTTTCAGTTCCATATGTCCCATATCAAGGACAAAAAATTGAGCTCTGTTAAATGCACTTTCATCCAAAAAATTAGCACATAATGGAATGTAAGTCCAGTACAGTCAACTTCACGAATGTGAAGAAAGAAATTGTCACCTAGTTGGAAATCAAACAAAAAGAAGAAAAAAGACAATATCAACAGACCTGCCATACTCGTCCACAAGCATTCCTTCCATTTCTCTTATAGGATCATCAACAGCTCTCTCAGCTCGAGATGGACGTCTAAGGGACAATCCAACAGAGGTATCATCATTTGAAACTCCAAAATCATCTATATAGCGCCTCAGAACAGATTCAGGTAGGACTTTTCTCTCCAGCCACAACCGTAGGACCTGGGAATCCAGATAGGTCAATGTCATCCTCATAACAAAATGTGCATAGTTAAATCCACATAACGTCAAATTCACCTTAAGACACTGACGACGATTTTCACGAGCACTAGCGCCAGGTGGAGCAGCTGCACCAAGAAGGCGAGGCAAAGCGGCTTGAACTGTTGGAACATATGAGGCTCCAGCAATACCTAATGTACCATAAAGAAACATAAGGTCACAGCACAACTAAAACCAAAGGAATTGTCATCAAGTGCATGAAGAGTTTCTGATTGTAATGAATAAGAGCTACACTTGGAGAAACTATTGCTGTGAAGGAAGAAACAACCTTTTTGATTGTGCGAACACTGCGTAATTGAGTCCACAAGGAAGAAAAGGTCCACTTTGCGATGAAAACTTGGCTCAGTTTCCAGCTTTCGAATAAGAAGTTCAACAACCTGTACAATCATTTTTTGAATATTTTAGAATCATTTGAATGACGCAGTTCTCCAAATTCTCCTTCACAAGGTATAGCGGACTAGAATACAAATATCAGTTTCTTGCCCTCCATGCTTACACTTGACTCAATTTTGCTACATACAATCCTAATTTTCTTTCTTATCAAAATTAAATCAAAACAAAACCTAACATAATTTTGATATAGCACAATTTGAACCATTAAAATAGGCCCTAAATGGGGACCCCAAGCATAGATGATGCAACGACTCCAAAACTTGATCTTCCAAAGATATAATACAGTGTACTATATGACTAACTTAGTATATTAAATATTTCAGTACAGCACCACAATTCTGACGTAGCAAACAATTCCCATAAGGAAAAAGAAAGCTGATAGCAAGATTTCAGAAATCAAGATAGATAATATTTCACCACACTAGACAATTTGGAAAAAAAAAGTAATCAGGAAGGAACTGTAACGCAACATTAACTCACCTCATTTGCAATTCCATACTTGGCACAGTCAATGGCAAGCCGAGTTGCTCGTCCGATACTTTCTTTTGTCCTTGACAAGGTCTCTACCATCCCTTCAAAAGCATCACGTGCAACAGCAGCCTCAGTACCACCACTCAGTGAGCCACCACCGGCCCTTTGTCCTGAACTCAATCTTCGCTCCTCAGTTTCCTCATTGTCCAATTGATTGTGGGATGATGATTCCCGAGTATGAATAGTTGGAGAAACTAAATTAACATGATGATGAATTCCTTGCATATCTCCCTGTAGCAGATTGCTTGTTTCAGATATAAAAGGTTGCACAAGAGATGGGCTGAGTGTGCTGCCATGCATATCATTAGCAAAAATTAGAGAAGAATTAAGGTTTCCCAGAGAAAATTGTTGCGAGTGAGCTAGCTTCCTTTTTGCTTGGGCAGCTGCAATAAGATGCTTCATAGACATAGCAGAATCTGGAGTTTTTGATTCCACAAACCAACCACTCCTATCTTCCATACCGACTTGCAGTCTGTAATAAGGCAAAAGAAAATCACAAAAAGATCATGGGTAATCTAACATATTGAAAGAATTTCACCAGGAAAAAGATTATACTCTGCTGAAGTCTCCAGCAAATCGGCACTTATCCTTAACGGTGCTTTAGGCGTAGTTTTGAGCCTTTCTCCTGATAGAGCTGGTCTATTCATTTGACTAGCCCCATTACCATAAGATGTATTCAAGCAACCTGAAACATGACCAGAAACCTTACTAGAACCAGGCTGAGGCCCTTTTATTGAGGAAACTTTAATCACAGGCTTGGCAGGTTCATGATGTTCCCCGATTGACTTGGTAGCAGGAAACAATCGTGGGGATTGTCTAGGTGATGTAGAAATAGGTTTGGAATCCTTGGACGATAAGTTTTCCATTTCTACTTTTCCAGGACTTGGAGGACCAGACATGTCAGGTTTCTTCATAATCTTTTGTTGGCTATGTGACACTGTTTCCTTTGAACGGCTGCGTTCGAATCCAACAGAAGCCCCCATATTTTTCTCTGTGTTGATGACACCACCATGCTGCTGTCTCAACAAACCTGTAACATTTGCATCTTTCTTCTTGATAGTATCAGACATAGACCTAGGTTCCCTAGAAACTCTGCCTGACCCTCCATGAACTGGAGTTTTTGGCTCCTCGTCTTCATCATCATCACCATATAGGCAAACAGCTCTTCGTCTTTTGGGAAGTTGGTGAACTGTAGCTCCAGCATTACTGGAAGATGAAACATTCGTTTGATCAAAAGAACTTTTTGCTATTCTGTCATCAGAATTAAGTGAAGTAGAACCCAACATTGCCTCCAAAGCCCGCCTATGGCGTTTAGTTACTGGAAGCACAGCTTCATCACCAGAAAGATCAGCTTTAACTTTAATCATTTCAGCAGAAGCATCAGATTTGGCTTTCACTGTTGGAGAAAGTAAATCAGTCCTATCCGGTTGAAGAGAGACATCGGACTTATCATTACTGACTCGCAAGGGAACATAAGATCTGTCTTTTCCTGTCTGAGCTCTTAAAGCCAAAAGAATTTCTCGTTTACCGTCTGAATCTTTAACTGATTTTTCATCAGCAGTAGATCTCGAAGCATGATTCATCAAATTTTTAGACGATAATCTCACAGCAGCACCATCTTCCACATCTACAAACTTTGACTTTTTAGCAGGATGAGAAGTAACACCAGCTTCAAACTTTGAACTTCCAGGTCTAGGGTGGAGCCCTGTTTTTCTATTACTGATCTCAGGTGTGAGCTTGGCAACACTGTCATTACTACCTTGACAGACCCTCGAACCCTTTTGATATTTTATCAGTTTTTCTGACTTCTTTCCACTACTCATTCCTGATTCTGATTTAACAGCAACAGGAGAAGATCCTGCACAATGAACCCCAGCAATTTCAGCTCTAACTCCATCTTCCAATTTTCCACCAACATCTATGGAGTCCTTCAATGATTTCATCCCAGTACTACCACTTCCCTCACCAGAACCCTCCAACTTCCTCTTTGAATCAGTACCCAATATCTTTGACTTATGACCATTCATCAATGTACTATTACCAACTTTCTTGGCGCAATTAGCATATTTCACATCATCGACGTTTTCAACCTTCACACGATAGCCATCATCAATATCAGATCCCAATGATGTGTGATGTTGTTCTTCACCATTGAACAATGGAGAAGGCTTTACAACATCATCATCAGTTTCACCTTCCCTATTTGAATGTGAATCTAACTTGGAGTTAAAATCCCCAGTTCCATCATCTGATGTTTCTTCATGGGGTCCATCATTTAAGTCAACATCCATCCTATCGTCTAGGCCATCAGCAGAAGTACCGTCACAGCCAAGTGCTGATTCATCCACATCATCTCCCAAACCACCAAGCTTTCTTTTCTGCAACTCTTCAAATGCCACAGAGATTTCCTTCACAGCTTGGGAAAAGGACTTACCTGTCTTACCTTGACACCGTGCAGACAATTTGTTCTTCACATCGCTATTGAATATCTGGATATCAGCAGACGTAACAAAAGCTCTGCAAAAGGAAAACAAATTACATGGAGAAATAAAACAAAAAAAAGTACAACGAACAATCCATTCAATCATCAGAAGCTATGAAATTTCCAGGTAATAACCAGATACTGAATAAAAGCAAACAAAACACCAACTTTCCACATCTAAGGAGAAGACAATCAATGCTTCTCATATTTTTCTTTCATTCTTTTCCTTTTGCGCAAGCAATAATACAAGAAGCCCAACAAGGTAAAGAGCAGGACAAGTTAGAACTGGCCTTCCTATTTCATACATCAAGAGGTACCCTGCCAAAAGTTTCTTAGTTTCTGCAAAGCTGCAAGGGTTATGAGTCAACCCTAGAAAGTAATCACATTCTTACATACAGCGGTGCCATGACAAATCCAAGCGCAAATATCAATGAACTTCCAAAGACTAACAAATTTGAAGAGATTTATGTCAGCACATATGTGCAAAAAGAAATGCACACAACCAGATATTTTACATCACTTCAAATACAAAGAAAAATACTTTCATACTTTGGCTGCATGCTAAGCCAGTTAACCAGTAAATAGAAACAAAGTAAAATACTACTTGATTGATGCTATAAAATGGCAGACAATGTTCACTATGTATCCTCTCACGGCCAAACCACAATGAAAGGGTTAACTTTCAGCTTCAATCAAGAAACCAGTCATCTGTGTTGTCTACGCAAAATCATGTATATGATACTTCTACATGGAACTGAAAAATATTTGCAGCAATTCATTATCTAAAAGGAACCATAAAATTCCAATTATGTGTAATCGCATATAAGTTTCACACTGTAATTTGATGTCTGTTCTTACATTGGTTTCTAACATGCTTCCATGCACTAGTTTTGCACGTATTTACACCTCAATATTGACTTTGTGGAAAATGATGAATAGAAAATGATTATCTTTCCCAGACTAAAAAACTGCTTCAATAAAAATTGAAAATTGCAAATGATAAATTGACTCAAGAGCAATAGAGTTAGGACCTTAATTTCACAAGCAATTTAGATTAATAGAATCATCCAGTACAAAATGCAGCGTCAAATTTTGTTTTTTCCATTATTCTAATAGACTATGCATGTGAAGATAACCTCAAGAAAGATCAAGTGCAATGCATGGCTTGCAATTTAAATCGAGCAGATGACGCAAAATCTTGAGCTTGAGAAAAACAAACCTGTTTAAAATCTAATCTACTAAACTTAACTCAGCCTCAAACATACACTAGTTGAGAATGTACATTTAATAGCTTCCATCAAAACTTCAAAGTTTGGAAGGAATGCATTTAAATTACAACAAGAAAGTTCAACCAAAAAGCTATTAATCTCCATCTAGTCCAAATATAGTCTATTGTTTCCTGTTAATTAAAAAAATTCCCAACAAAAATTTTCCATTAACTACAAGGAAAGAAACAATTAAGAAGATATTCATCCTAAGAATCCACCAACGCCATCGAAAAGTTCAATAAATTGGAACAAGAATACATACATTTCTCCAGTTCCGAAGAAATGAACAAAATATTTCTTGGGATCAGGAGCTTTATCCCAGTCCTCAGGCCGGCTGATCTGTAAAGTAAAAACCCACAAATCTAGCTCAATATTTGTCATATTGAAATAAAACCAAAAATTTTAAATGGAAAAACGAAAAAGAGCTTACAAACTCTAACATCGCACGGAGAAAACGAAAGGAGAAAACATAAATTAGCATAGCATTCGAACCTTAATGTCTAAAGTTCACAACTACATCCACTTAACACTTGAGAACAACAATACTAAAGAAGAAAGATACGATTATCTTTCGAAAAAAAAAAAGAACAAACGAGTATGAAATCGACATCATCAGAAGAATCTGCCAACTTAATCCACTTAGTGCATCAAATGCAAAATAATGCACATCAAAAAAATCCCAGCCCAACACATGATGAAGTAACGCAATCGAAGTACAACACAGAAGTGCCAAGTCAAATTCAGACTACCATGGGAAAAAAAAAAAAAACAAAGCGCAATATAACTCCAAAATATCAGTCGTAACTCGTAAAGAAAACAGATTCAAAATCAAAACAAGCAAAAGAAGAACATTTTTTAAAAGAAACGATAGAAAATGGAAATAAAGACCTTGGCAGGCCAAGCGGGGTGACCCTTGACTTTAGCTAGAACAAGATCGCCCAAGCTCAACTGTTTCTTAGCTTTAGCCTTATTCGCTCCTTTTTTACGCCCCGGAGCCATAGGCGCCGTTCTCGTCCTCGTCGATCAATCGAACAAAATCAAACCACAATCTTATCGAATCACTCCAAAAACCCTAGGAACTATCAAAAGAGAAAATAGGAGATGGAAGCAAAAGAACAGAACCCAATTGGAACAAGAGATTAAAAGAACCCAATCGAAATTATAGAAGAAGCGGTGACCAGCGGAGGAGTGCCGGGTAGGGTTCCGGCAAGAGGAGCGTCATCTGACTAAGAAGGCGAGGGTTGCGAATTTAGAGAGAAAATGAGAAAATAATTCGATATTTAGAAAGAGAGAGATACTTGAGGCGGTCGATAGAGAGAAGTAGAGAGGGTGAGGTGCTTTGGTTTTGTCTTGTGGAGCTTTAGAGAACTATTTCGCTGCCAGTTGGGGCTGTTTTGTAAATTCTGATTTTTAAGGAACACACCACTTTATTGCGCGTAACTCGTTGATTGTTTTGTTTTATTTATTGAACATATAAGGATTTTCATAATTTATTTTTTAATACAAAACTCTTAACTATTTTAATTTTATGATCTAATCTAAAGCACAACTATTTCTAAATAGTAATTAAAATAATAACCAAAGAGTGAATGTTGTTAAAGGCCCCGTCCAAAGGGATTAATGTCCAATGCTGATTCTGATGAATGTATGGCAACGTAAACACATATTTAGAGCTCTTGTTGAGTTATAGAAGCATGAGAAGTCAAGAATCGCAAAAGAAACAAGTGAGTAAACCAATTCAAGGAGAAGTTTTATAAAATTAAAAGTTAATCAACCAAAGTATGAGCCTTGAAGGACTTACCAGAATCACAGAGTTGGAAGCTGAATGGTTAGCTACGAAATATATGCAAGTTTTACAGGACCAACTTACATGAGCATCCTCAAAAGAAAGCACAACTTGGGAATTTCAATTCAAAATGCTTATACAGCCAAGAAAGTTTCTCTCCAAATGATAATAGAATAAGACACGGAAGATGTATGAAGCTTAGGAGTTCATGAACTGGTTCTGTTACATGAAACATTGACATCATACAAAATGAAAACCGAGTCTATACATACGTTTTACATTTCATAAGTAGATGAGTTAAACAGACTATTGTGGTCAGTCTTTAAAACTCGTGTAGAGTTTAGGTGCATTGCTGTTATTGTACAAACATGTAAATACAAATACATGCACATATACATTCACAAAAGCATATAATTTTTTCGTTTTATTACTATTTTTGAAACGCTAAGGATAGAAGCGCGTGAGGATTCCAGGATTAGAAGCTAAAGACCAATGTTATCCCCAGTGCAAACTACCACGCAGGTCTCAACATCCTTTAAGAATAAGAAGAAAAAAAAGGGAAGAAAACGAAAGAATCCAAGTGAACGAAGAGAACTTGCAAAATTTACCACTTTATTAAACAGAAGACCAGGTTCAGTCCCTCAGTTAATACACAAATGATCTTATAATTGCTGTGTTCTGATGTACTGCCAGACAGAATCGATACCCTGATTTCACAACTTGTGTTATGCACATGAAGCCAAAAGCTGAAAGTTAGCTAACTAACTTCATTACTTCAAGAGATTCCTTCTATGGATAAAAAAGAAATAAGTTATGATAGATAAATTGATTAATCCAACATAAACAACATAACAATATAAATTTGATAATGAGAATATCCAGAAACACCGGATGACTCAAAACAAGTAAGCATTAGTTTCAAAATCAAAGATCACTTTCCTCTTAAAATTTTCCCTCGATCTAAGGCGAACCCTTCCCTTTGCCTTCATTTCCAACAGCATCAGTCACCAAAGACGTTGGCCTTTGATCAATCACGTCATCAATAATACCAAACTCCTTTGCCTCGGTTGGGGTCATAAAATAATCTCTGTCCATATTCTTCTGAATAACATCTGCAGGCTGCCCCGTATGTTTTGAGTACAATTCATTCAGTGCATCCCAAACACGAACAATTTGCTTTGTATGAATTGTCATGTCCTTTGCCTGGCCACTGTACCCACCCGATGGCTGATGTATCATAATTGTTGCATTTGGAAGCGACTTCCTTTCACCCTTGGTGCCTGCAGCCAAAAGGAGAGAAGCCATAGACGCAGCTTGTCCTAGGCAAATTGTATTGATGGGAGATCTTACATATTGCATCGTGTCATATATAGCAAGTCCTGTACATTAAACCAAAGCCATTATGTTCTCAACCATATACTGAATATCTATATGACAAAAATTTAAACAATATAACAAGATAGACATATATCATATTAGATTTCAGATAGCATGGCCCATTCCTGTTTTTAGTTAAGAAGTCCAGAAAAGAAACTAGAAGTGTGTGTATGAATTTGATACGTGAAAATAGATGTATTATGAGAGGGAGAGCCTTGGAGCAACTGGTAAAAATTGCTCCTTTGTGACCTTATGGTCACAGGTTTGAATCACAGAAACAGCCTCTTTGTAAAAATTACAAAGGAAAGGCTACATACATTGATGACCTTCCTCCAACCCTTGCTAAGCGGGGAGCTTTACACATAGAGTACGTTGACTTTTTAGAGTTATTATGATTTCAATCTACGATCTAGAGGAGAAGATTGTTCAAAGATTCTTGATTTAGTTTACTTTGATTAATCTCCATTAGTTTTAATTAAAAAAAACAAAATGCCTTTTAAGTGCAAGATTTATCATTGACAAATATAAAAACATATAATCTTAACCGTAAGTATGAAATTCACTAGCATGGTACCATTTATATAAAGTAGTATTTCCTCCAATCACATCAAAATATCAGTAATTGTCACCGATTATCTATACAGGAATAAGAATCTCAATAAAGGATACCGGAGGTACATATCAGCTCAACATTTGGAATGCTTGTATAAATTTGTCTTCTTCAAATTAGTTAGGAATCATGCATGAAGAAAATCACCAAATTCAATATCCGATTGAGGCTCAATACAGATTAAGAACTCTAATACAAAAACTAGATAGCAAAATCTAACTGAAAACTAGTTTAAATGAGAGAGAAGAACTTGGTAACCGCAATTAGAACTCTTTAACACAAAAATTAAATAGCAAACATGAGTCCAATTATAAGGAATTTAGGCCTAGTTACTTGTGACAAAATTTCACGGGTTTGGGTTAGTAGCAACTGAATTACTAACAAAATTACTGCACATTCGAAGTTGGAAGTAATTCCGATTCCAATTCAAGTTTAGGATCCAAAAAGTTCTATCCTTCCATTGAAATTTATGTTTGTTCTTGTTTCCAAGTTAAGAATCAAGATACAGTCAGCCAAAAATATCATAATACTTCCGTTCACCACACTAGATATTCACAAGACTAATAACCTAATTACCTAAATCATCAATATAATCTAATAAGCTAATCCAATCAAATGATCAGAGCACAAAATTTATTTATTAACAGCTATCAAAAGAAAGAAAAAAAAAAGTGGACAGAAAGATATAAGAATGAACCTGCAGTGACTTGCCCCCCGGGGGAATTAAGATACATATTGATGGGTTTGGAGGGGTTTTCAGACTCGAGGAAGAGAAGCTGAGCAACGACAACATGGGCAGTATCGTCGTTGATGGGTCCATTGATACAGATAATTCGCTCCTTGAGAAGCCTGGAGAAGATATCGTA
>JANZXP010058795.1:0-11192 GCA_027576715.1 Erythroxylum flavicans | reverse complement strand
TAGACCTACTTGCACCACTACTCCTCTCCTCAGACTGTATAGGAAAGCTACTGGCACTCCTCTTGGGCATAGAAGTACCACCTCCCCTCTTGATTTGCTCTCTCCCCTTTCTCTTCTTATTCACGGCACTCTTTATATTTTCAATATTTTCAACCCTCAATGCAGCTTCAACCAGCTGCTGGAAGTCACAGAAGTTTTGCACCACTACTTTTTCTCTAATGGCTAGGTGCGACCCTGATTCAAACCGACGACACTTAGCCACCTCACGCAGCATTATCTCTGCTGCATATCAGGATAACTATGTAAACCAACGCTCATACTCACTTCCAGTCATCTCCCTCTGGGTGAGACTCAGAAATTCCCTCTGCTTCTGTTGAATATACACCTCAGGTAGGTACTTCTTCTTATAGGCAGCCAAGAAATCCTCCCATACCAATATTGGCGGTCTCATCTAGCTCCCTGGCATACTCTCCCACCAATGTAGGGCATCTCCTTGAAGCAAACTAGTAGTATACTCAACCTTCTCATCATCCTCACAATCCATCTGATCTAATATCCTCTCGGTCTTTCTCAACCAAATCTCTGCTTCTTTTGGATCAGTGGTCTCATAGAAGTCCACTGCTCCATACTTCCTCAACTTGTCAAACTGTTTCCCCGTCTTAGTTGGGGTCAAAGCCAAAGGTTGTGGCATCTGTCCCATGGCCTAGACAAATGCCTGAGCAAAGGCTTGGAATAACCTTGGATCTAATGGAGGCACTTATTCCTGTAGAACAGGTGACTCCCAGGTGGTGGACGGAGAGGGCTCATTACCTTGCCCTACAAAAGCCTCAGCATTTCCTGGGGCTACAGACTCATCGGTACTATCCTCTCTTAGTGGAGAGTCAGGTGCAATTGATCCCTGTAGAATTTCTCGTGTCCTTCTACGAGGTGGCATCTTACTCCTACAAAAATGATCACTATAGATTAGCTACATTTCAATCTTATTTCCTATATATATGTATGGTATGCATGTCACTTAATACAATCAAATCAACTTACAATGCAACAAATAATCACACACAGCACACAAGAAGCCTAGGAAACAAACCTAAGCTCTGATACCACAACTGTTGGACCTCGTTTTTGAAGTCCAACTCGCATGCAGAATATCTTAATACTTGAGTTTATCTCCCAAAGAGAACACCTTGACCATTATCGGATTATCTTTTGTCTCTGATACCACAAGATGTCGCATACTTATAACATACATTTATCACCCATACTTGCATTCAAAACTCCCCTTTCTAAGTTTAGCTCCCCTCTTCGAAGTCCATTTTATCCATTTCAACCTGAATACCTCAAGGAACAGTGTTGGTGAATCCACACTTTATATATGTACATGCTTCGGGACTATTGGCATAACTTTTTCTATAGGCATCTAATTTAGGGTTTCTTCAGATAGTTTGAAAGAGGATTTCAAGAGCTACAACTTTTATGAAGACCCTAAAGGCAAATTTTAACTTTTGAATGGTCAAAAATAGGACAGAAGATAACCATGAACAGTAACCCAGACGATATCGTGAACAGTAACACAGAAGAAGTCTGTGAACAGTAACACAGACGATACTCGTGAACAGTAACACAGAGGAAGTCTGTGAACAGTAACATAGACGATACTCTGTGAACAGTAACACAGACGAAGTCTGTAAACAATAACACAAAGGAATCTGTGTACAGTAATACAGACGATACTCTTCAACTAATATCACTTCTTAACTCCTTCTTATAATCCTTGGCCTATGATCTATCCTCTATGTTCTATCCTTTGTAGTTGACTTCTATCTTCTGTATTGACCACTTATCGTCGTGGTCTATCCTCTGTGTTCTATCCTCCGTAGTTAACTTTTATCTTCTATGTTGACCACTTATCATCTGTGGTCTATCCTTTGTGTTCTATCCTCCGTAGTTGACTTTTATCTTCTTTGTTGATCACTTATCATCTGTGGTCTATCCTCTATGTGATGATGTGTCCTCTGTGTTCTTATGTCATCATAGACGATACTTTTATTCTTGATTCATCCTTTCCTCTGTGTTCTGATGTCAGCACAGATGATACTTCTCCTTACTAATCCTCCTTGCATCTATGTTCTAACGTCAGCACAAACGATACTTCTCCTTCATATTTTCCTTGCCTTTGTGTTCTGACGTCAGCACAGACGATACTTCTCCTTCATATTTTCCTTGCTTCTGTGTTCTGACATCAGCACAGACGATACTTCTCCTTTCTATTCCTCCTTGCCTTTGTGTCCTAACGTCAGCACAGACGATACTTCTCCCTTATATTCCTCTTTGCCTCTGTGCTATGGCGTCATCTCAGACGATTCCTTTCGTCTGTGTTTTTCATTAGATTACACCCATGTTATGGTAATAAGCTCACGTTTTGTGATATGACCTCTGAGTTGGACTCCGAAAATGGGGTCTAACAGTTGTGGGATCAGAGCAAGCAGGAGTTGGACTCCAGAAACGGGGTCTAACACTATTAGTGCTCCATAATTAGCTGCCCTGTTTCTTTCCTTCATCCTGAGTCTTGGATTCGCCCCACTGATTGATCGTGTTTTATTGTTTGCTAGATGCGTGACATACTGGCTTACGAGTTAGTAGAAGTTGGAAGAAACTGGAAGTTTGAAATTTGGTTAGAGAGAAGTGAGAGTGTTTAGAGGTTTCAAACTTAAAGAGATAAATTAAAAATGAAAGTACGTGAAAAAATGAAGTTAGAATTGAATATATTGGTGATTGGAGGGTAAAAAGGTAAAATTTTTAATGGCAGTCGTGTTTCCCTTTTTTTTACCCTACAGCAAGCCACCAATTTTTTTTCCTTTTGTTCTTCTTCACTTTCCGAAGTTACTTCCTAACTCTTTGTGGCACTTTCACCTTTCTTTATGCACTTGATCAATCATCAAATTCATATTAAAGTCCTATACCTTCTGATTTTGTTTAGAAACGAAATAATCCTAGCTACAGAATTCAAAATTTCTAAAAAAGCAATAAAAGGAAATAAAATTTCATAGGTTGCCTCCTATACAACGCTCATTTTAACTTCAGTAGCTCGATGTTCTTTCATTAGAAACTCAGTCGGGATCAATTATGAGTAGCTTGTTTCCACCTTTTTCATTCAACATTGGTTTTGTAACCTTTAAGTAAGCTGTAAATTGCAAAATAATCAGAAGGACAATGTTGATAAGATTATAAAGACCAATTAAGCTCAATAATGTTCTTTTTTTAAATGAACTGTCAACAAACTAGGGAATAACAAAACTACCTGAATCTTCTATTAAATTCAGCAGTTTGTCCTATAAGAAGGTGAGCTTCTCTCTTTCTTCTTTAATCACCTTCGTCTCCTCTGCTTCTTTTACTTCACGAATAGAGACTTTCATAGCTTCTTCAAACTTGATATCTGTTGTCATCTTTTCATCTTCCTTTTATTTTTTAAAAGGTTTAAACACATCAATTATCCTTAATGAGCTCTATCCTTCAGATTCTTTAATACATCTTTTTTGTTAAATGTCACTTAGTCATCATTGATTCGAATGATAAGGTTCTTTTCATGGAAATCTACCTAAGATTTTTCAATGTTCAAGCATGGTATAGTAAGATATGGTGGATAATATGAAGCGTTTTCATCCTTTTCTTCGTCCTCTCTCTTAATTTCTTAGTCTTCTATAAGGTAAGGTTTAGCATGATCTTCCACTGGTTCTTCTTGTTCTTCCCCATTTCTAAGTATGATAGCCTCATATTGCTCTCATTGATATAATTCCATATTGCTCAAAGAGTCTTCAACACTTCTTTTACAAAATTCACAAGAAAACTGTCTTACTTAAAGCTCCAGGTTGTGAACAAAAGCGACATGATTTTCTATTACTAGATCAAATTGTTCTTCTTGTATCTTCTGGTTCTCTTCCATGTCTGTTAGCTTACCAATGATTTTGTCTAATTTGGAATCCCATGAAATCTGAAATTTAGATAAGTCTTGATGTCCCGTGTAAGTAATTACATTGTTTGACCAATAGAAATCTGGGTGGTTCTACCACCTTGAAGTGTACATGTTCCAATAAGGATCATTACTTCCCTAACCATATTGTGCCTCATTGTAATTTACAAAAATTCCTTGCTCCTTATAATATCTATCTTCCTTCATTGTTCTTTCTATTTCTTCTTAGCATATAGCTTTAAAGATGTCTTATTTCTCATTATAAGATGTCTTGTTGTGTCTCTACTTTACGTCCCAAACTTTTCTTTATTTTTTTAAAAACAAAAGATAGTGAAAAAGCCTTATACTAAAGAACTAAACTAATTGCCTCCCTGGCAATGACACCAAAAACTTAATTGTGGTTTTTCGATAGGTGTAAGTTTTAATATTTAACTTCGATAAGCCATAAGCATATGGGTCGTTCATGTAGTACCTAAGATGTTTATCCCATAAGGATGGTTAATCTAGTCCTAAAATCTAAAGCCAAAATAATGCACAATACTCAAAATGTAACGAAACTAAAACAAGAATGCAATTCAATTTAGGAATCTTGTAACCATTAACCCTAAATTATAAACTCTAGTCAGATTATGAAAAATTGCAATTTCTCAATTAACAATCTATCCAAACCCTAATTAGATCTGAAGTTTTCAAATAGACTATCGGGAACCTATGTGAGATCTCTCTTCACACAATTACCGATTTGATTAATTTCTCGTTCCTAATAAATCACCTAACTCTCGCTAGCCTAATTTAATTTTTTTATTCGATTTACCCTTTCAATCTATTACTGAATTATGCAATCTTAGAAATCAATCACAATGAATCCAAATAATATAAAACAATCATATTTTTATTAAATCAAAGATAAAAACCATCCTCAACATTCACACAATCCTATCATCAACTGTTATTCCAATTCTATACAATAATAAAATTGAAAATATACCAAAAACTAGATCTACATGGATGATGGAGGAAGCAACGTCTGGAAGCCTCCTATTATGGGAAGTACTTCGTGTCGGCTTCTTCTCCATATCTCTTTTCCTTCTTCTCTTTCTCAATCTCTCGATGAACTCTCTCTAGGTTTCTCAGTGGTGGTTAATCCAAAAGTTGTTTCATCTTTTTTGTCTTATTCTTTATATACCTTTTGTGTTATGGGCAGCCCTAGGGTTTGAAAGGTCCAAAAACTCCCTCAAAACATGGCTTTTCTAATTGTTTGAACGTCTGCCCGACGCAGGCCACAACCATAGCCTTATAAGCCACGATTATGTGCCACATTTGAGCCTTCTATTATGATTATGGCAATCAGGCCATAATCATGGGTTGACTCCAATGCTTCTATCATGATCGTGGGCTATTGAGCCACAATTGTGGGTCGTTGTTTCAACTCGAGTGTCTCCGAAACTTCTCCATTCTTAGATATTGTCCCTGAAACACTATCAAACACATGAAAGTACCTCAAAGACATAATAATTAAGCTCAAAGATGTGACTAACTTATAAAAAAACTTAAACATAATTAATTACCAAACTAAAATAATTCTAACCTAAACATATACTAAATGATTAAGTTAACACTTAAATATATATCAAACTAAGCCCTAAAACATGATGCAATTCACACTTATCAATAGCCCATAACCTAATTAGTTCTTAAGCATTGCAATAAACAACTAGGTCCTCACACGAGATCTCTCTTTGCATAATTAACGATTTGATTATTTACATGGTTTATTAGACTGTTTAACTCTCATTAACCAACCTAATCATTTTATATTCGGTTCACTCTCTCAATTTATTAGCAAAGCATACAATTATAATAAATAATCGCAACACTTAATATCATTAACAAAAAAAACAACTAGATTAACATTGAACTAAATATAAAACCCTAAAAGAAGTTAGAAAATCATTAGCCTAAGATTCATCATCATCAATTCCATCTTAAACGTTAAAAGAACAAAAAAAATGAAGAAAAGAAGAAAAGATAACTTAGAGTATTAGAGGTTGAATCAGTTGAATCTCCACCTTCTTCTTTCTCCTCCTTCTATGGATGTTAAAAAAGGCTCAGCCTGACCCAATTTTGACCCGGGCCATGGGTTGACCATAGTCGACTTGACTGGGCCACCGGTTAAGGTCAGGTGAGTCATGCCTAGCCCAGCCCGACCTGGCCTGACTTATGGCCCAACCGTTACTTCCAAAACAATGTCATTATTTAAGTTTTTCTATAAAAAAAATATGGTAAGTTAGGTTAGCCAAGCCCGACCCACCCTGGGTTTTTCCCAAAATGGTAAATGAAGGCTCCCTTTATAGGTCATTTCTCTTCTCTTATGTAATCTTTTCTAATTAGGGTCAAAACTAGGTTTTACCTGGGCCTAAAAAATTAGGTTTGGAAGATTGGTCCATGTCTGTCCTCACTGGGGGGTCACAGTCATGGCCTACTAAAAGGATGTCTGTTATGATTATGGTCACGGTTCCTCTGTCGAGTTTCGTACAAATCTTTTCCATTCTTTAGTTTTTGGTCTCAATCACTAACAAGCACATCAAGACACCTAAAAAACTCAAAATTAAAGCTCAATAGCATGCTCTAACCCATATAACACTAAAAACATAAATATATAACCAACTAATACAATTCTAATCCTAAACATTCATGAATCAATTAATTAAGAACTAAAAACATACTAAAATTCCTATTAAACATCATTCAACCTACAATTATCAACTTATCTATCACATTTGCAATATAACTTAGTCCCTTTGAAGACTAATACTCCAATGGGACAATATAAAAGTTCATTAAAATGAAGATTATTTTCTTAGGCCCTATTTTTGAAGTCTAGCTTGTGAATAAAACGTGAGCGCAGCACTCTGTAGGGTTATTATAATTGAATCTCATTAGCCATTGAAGGTTCATCTTCATTCTCATAACCAGCCAAATTTTCATATTTGAACACTTGATATACGACAATCCATTCTTATGTTTGTATCCTCAATTGTCCTCCTTAACATATCACTCATTTTTATTTCTTATTTCCACATCAAACTAAGTACATTTCAAGCTCCATTTAAGCCTAAATGTATCATAGGAAAGCATCGATAAGACCACAATATATATATGTACATGATTTGGGACAAAAAGCATAACTTTCCCTATAGATGTTAGATGAACGTCACTCAAGTACAGTTTCGAA
Source organism: Erythroxylum flavicans (assembly GCA_027576715.1). Lineage (NCBI taxonomy): Eukaryota > Viridiplantae > Streptophyta > Magnoliopsida > Malpighiales > Erythroxylaceae > Erythroxylum > Erythroxylum flavicans. The sequence goes on along the minus strand of JANZXP010058795.1, from coordinate 3,990 downwards.
GAAGACTTCGAGTTCTACAACTTTTCTGAAGACCACAAAGAGAGATTATGCTGTCTAAAGGGTCAAAATTTTCACATCTATATAACTATCTCAAGAATGTCCGCTTAGTGGACATATGTTCCTCTAAACGGACATGAACTAAGCTGGAATGTTGGAATTCCCAAGAAGGTCAGCCTAGAAGACATTAAGTCCACCTAACGGACATTTACCGGACAATTTTTAGATTTCTAACTCCTATAAATCATAATTTCGCCTTCATTGTCACTGCCATTTCAGCTCAATATCATTTACAACTAAATCATAATCCATGTTTGGTCATCAATCCAAAAACATATCATTCAAACTTATGCACATTCATCATAATTTCTGCACACCTTTGATCTCCCTTTATCTCCTTCATTTCGTCTCTAACTTATCACACTAATTCTTCCCATTCCAAAACACCATAGTACTCATTTCTATTAACTCAAGTAAAGAAAAAGGCTATAAAATGTCCAACGTGCACCCTATGCAGCACCACTAACTGGTTAAAGGCATATCTCTTAACTCCGATGTCCAAAAATTACACACTTCATACCATTGGAAAGCTAAGAGGATAAATTACAAATTCTAAGAAGACAACCTTATCCAAAACACCCTAGATTAATACAGTTTTCCACTAAAGTCAAAACACAGATTTTACCCCTATGAATGCTTGACATGCAATACGAAAACTTGGAAAGTCATGAACAAAACATAAATATTTTTCATTAACATCAAAAGAAACGAGTTTTACAAAGCTTTAATAGGCATTTCAAGACCCAAATACATCATTGGTCTCATAATCCAAAACTACAAAATATACATGAATGAGTAATACTTGAAATGCTGTAAAAGCCTTGATTTTTCATATACTAATTTAAATATGAAAGAAAATATGCAAACTTGGAGTGATGCCTTGACTCTCTATCACTCGATATCTTGCTATTCGCTTAGAGATGGGGAGGAATGGGGGGTCAGCTTAAAAGCTCGTGGGTAACATGTTTATAGCGGAGAAACAAGCAAAACCATTGAAAATATTCATTGCCATAGTAAATTTGCATTGAATCCATAAAACACGTATTTCTCAAATTCTCAAGCTTGTCAAACGATTCGTAAACATCATACGTCATGTATTCATCAAACTTGTCAACGAATCATACACACATAAGCAATCATATTGGCTTGGGTAGTCCATAAACATAAGGAAGTTCTTGCAAATCATCAGTAATAACAGAATGGACCACTTTAGGTGCTCCATGAACATGAGGGAGTCCGTGAAGGAGCTTCATGCCACTAGCGGGCAGGCGGGAGAAGCTTTTAATATGGTTAACGTGTATGTGACATAATAGAATGGATCATTGTAAGCCCACACAGCATGAATTTCATATCTTGTAAACATCTTGCACAAAAGGCACGTTTCGGAAACATAATTTCCATAAGCATGATATTTTTCAAATACAATTTCCATCATCATTTCATAAATCATCATAAAGAATCAAGTACCAAACATGTAGCAACTACTTAAATAATTTAAGAAGCAATAAATGCAACATTTATAAAGTGATTGAAATCATCTAACTTTATCGATTTAAAAAAATACTTATGGCTCATTAACTCAACTATAAACAGGTAATCCACTTGGATTTCCTTGCTTAAAAATGCCCTTCCTTTTGCTCCTCTTGCCTCTTTTGATTCCCTTTAACATTGGCAAAAATTCAATTCAATAGGAATAAAAATTAAGAACCTAAAAGGCATATTCACTAAAAATTGATTCTATAATACTTAAACCAAAACCCTTCCAAAAATACCAAAGATTAAAAATGGGCTTACCTTAAATCTTCACCAAACAAAGAGATGTTTGGCTCAAATGGAAGCTCTTCTCTTCCTTTTACTTTTCCTCTTCTTGAATACCCTCAAAATCACTCTTTAAAACTATGAAAAGTTGAATCCTAATATTTATCTCTTTCTTTTCTCTCATGGATGAAATCTCTCTCACTTCCCTTTCTTTTTCACGTTTTTCTCTTCTTCTCTCCCTTCATTCACGTTTTTTCCATCTAATGTAGAAGACAACATTTTTCCTCTTCCAATTCTACCCTTAATGACTGCTAAATGTCCACTTTACCCTTCCTTTAATGCTTCATGGTCTTTAAACTTAAGTGACATGCCACAATTGCCCTTAATACATTCCTACTGCTTTAATTTAACTAACCAGTGTAATAAAATCCTACTTACACTGTACTAATAATTACACTGTACTAATAAATAAATCATGCTTAACTCAATAAAAAAATCAGGGGCTAACATTTCTACACCTCTTAAAAGAATTTCGTCCTTGAAATTCTTACCTAAGTCATTAAAGAGGTGTGGATACTTCTCCTTTATAGCCTTCAAGGGCTCCCACGTCACCTCTTCCTTAAAATGGTGCTTCCACAGGACTTTAACCAATTGAACTGTCTTGTTCCTGAGGACCTTTTCCTTAGTGTCTAGAATCTTCACTGTATTCTCCTCATACGTCAAATCATCTCCCAACAGAACCTCAGAGGTCTGAATGATGTAAGAGGGATCTGATCTATACCTCCTTAACATGGAAACATGAAAGACATCATGTATTTGTGACAATTATAGTGGCAGCACCAATCTATATGCCTGTGGTTCAATCTTTTCAACAATCTCGTAAGGACCCACATATCTTGGGCTTAATTTACCCTTTTTGCCAAACCTCATAACTCCTTTCTAAGGAGATGTCTTAAGAAAGAGTTTCTCACCAACTTTATACTCCATTTCTTTTTGGTGTGCATTAGTATAGCTCTTCATTCTATCTTGAGTTGCTTTAAGCGTTTGCTTAATTAGATTGACCTTGTCAACTATCATCTAGAGTAACTTTGGTCCTATTAATTTCCTTTCTCCTTCTTCATCCCAGCATATAGGAGTTATACATCTTTCATACAGTGCTTCATAAGGAGTCATTTAAATGCTCAAATGGCACAAGTTATTGTAAGCAAATTAAACCAATGGCAAGTGCTCATCCTAATCACCTCTGTAATCCATCACACATACCCTGAGCATTCCTTTAAGGTTTCGGATGGTCCTCTCAGATTGACCATCTGCTTGGGGATGGAAAGAAGTGATAAAATTTAACTTAGTCCCCAAAGCTTCTTATATGATTTCCCAAAATCTTGAAGTAAACTGAGGATCTCTGTCAGAAACTATAGAGTTTGGAATCTCATATAGTCTCACTACCTTATTAATGTACTTCTTTGCTAGCACATACAGAGAATCAGTCTGTTTAATTACTAGAAAATGGGATGACTTTGTCAAACGGTCAACAATAACCCATATGGCATCATGCTTCCTACGGGTCATGGGCAAACCCATAAGAAAATCTATAGTTATCCTTTGCCACTTCCACTCTGGAATGGACAATAGCCTAACTTGCCTAAAGGTGCCTAGTGTTCAGCCTTAACTTGCTGACACACTAGAGACTTACTTACATATTATGCTACATCCTTCTTCATTCCTCTCCATTAGAAATGCTCTTTCAAATCTCTGTATATCTTGGTGCTACCTAGGTGTATGACATAAGGCACATTGTGTGCCTCATGAAGTATCTCATCCTTTGCCTCCTTGACATTCAGAATACAAAGTCTATTGCCTACAACCATAAGTCCATCATCCCTCACTTCCACTTCAAATTGCTTGCCATTCTTAATTTCTTCTCGAAGCTTATTCAAATTTGCATCTTGTTCTTGTAACTCCTTAACTTTCTCTTGGAGTATTGGTCTCACTCTGAAATTAGCAATATTACAGTCAAGTTCCTCCTATTTCAAGCTTATTCTAAGCTTAGCCATCTCTTCCAACAATGGTAAATAAATTGTCTGAACATGAGCTATAGAGGATTTCCTACTCAAAGCATCAACCACTACATTTGCCTTGCCTGGATGGTATTCAATTAACAAGTCATAATCCTTA
>JANZXP010058755.1:0-11194 GCA_027576715.1 Erythroxylum flavicans | reverse complement strand
ATATAGGATGGATAATAAATTGCATCTAGACAAGATGGTATTTATTAAAACTTAAAGCCCAAAAAGATTGAGTGGGAAAGGATTCTCATGTGAGAGTGAACGGTCTCCATATGATGGCCTATTGCATGTGGTGAAGTGTTACTCCCCACCGGAGGCATGGATCCTAGATCTTACATGGTTTGGGTCTCCTAATGCATAAGTAAACTCATTAGTAGCAAATGTGACTACCTAACGAGGTATGATTTGCAAGTACCTTTAGTGGATGAATCAAATGGTTATACACTTAACATAGTTTATCAAATAACCTGCCTACCGTAGCTCTGTTGATAAATGTATGGACGAAATTATGACACTTCTCAAAAAGTTAGGTATGAAGATGCTTGGTAGTCTTTTGAGTGGGAGGGTCCCAGTTTTTCTTTTAATAGATAAGATGGCCTACTGTCACTTAGTCTATTATAGATAAGAAAAATAACCGTTGTATAAAGATTTAATTGTTTTTAAGTTTTGTTAAATCTATCATCATGCATACATGCATCATGATTATATACAAAGTTCCAATATTGTTGACTTGTTTACTTACTCTTGAATAATTTATATTTTTAGACATAATCGCCACATAATGAATCCACTTACTTTGCTCTTGAAAAATAACAAATTAGAAAACAGAGAGAATTTTAATGAATAGAGACATAACCTAGACATTGTTCTTCAATGTGAACGGATTTCATGGGTATTAATAGAAAATGACCCTGCACCTCTGGGTGCAAATTCAACTCCTAAGTAAGTCTAACAACATGAACGATGGCAAAATGTTGATAAGAATACTAAATGCTATATTCTGGCTTTTGTTGGTGGAATGCTGCAAAAGCAAATTGCATGCATGAAAACTGCAAGTGAAATGGTCCATAACCGATATGAGATGTTTGGTGTGAGGACTAGGTCGGCTAGGGTGAAAGCTATCCAATCATTTCATAATCTCAGACAAAAGCCTGGTGAACCAGTGCAGGATTACATACTTAAGGTAATTTTTGTGGTTACAGAGGCTGAGATGCTTGGGGCAGATATGGATGTGGAAACGCAATGATTATGATCATCAATAGCTTAAACTCTTCCTTTCAGCAATTTAAGTTGGATTTTAAGCTCAACACCAAGGATTATACCTTGAGTGAGTTGATGAATACCCTCCATAATATGGAGGAGATATTGAATATCAAGGTTATTGGGAAGGGCAAGCAGAAGAAGAAAGGTCCAGTGAAAAAGAAGGCCCATATAGGGGTCAAGGCCTAACCCATGAAAAAGAAGGCCAAAGTGGACACCAAGGGTAAATGTTTCCATTATCGTAAAATGGGCCACTGGAAAAGAAACTGTGCAGTCTACCTTGAATCCCTTAAAAGCATACAAGGTATGGGCTTCCTAAGTTTTTTTAGGAACTAGAAATATGGCAGAATCATCTGATTCTTGGATATAATTCTTTGCAGGGGTTCCAATAAAGGAAAAGACTACTTAAAGGCTAGTTTCAAGTTAAGATAGCAAATGGATCCTATGTTTTGGCAGAATCATTGGGAGTTGTTATCTTAGATTTTCCTAGTAGTTATAGGTTATATTTAGAGGATGTTTACTACATCCTAATGATTGTAAGGAATATGATTTCTGTTTTTTGTTTAATAGAGTCTGGCTAATCCTTATATATTGAAAATGTTGTTTCAATATATGAGAATAAGGATTTTATTTGTAATGCAACAATTAAATAGGGATTGTTCTTTATAGAACCTATGAAAGGCTCACTAAATAGCACATAATTAATAAAACCAAGACATTTCAATGACTCTAGCATTAATTCAAAATATCTGTGGCAGTTAAGAATGGGTCATATCAATCAGAAAAGACTTGACAGATTAATAAAGGATAGGATGCTTAGAGGCTTGGATAATGATCCATTACCCACCTGTGAATCTTGTATTTAAGGAAAAATAACTAAGGCCTCATTTTCTTCTAAAGGAAACAGATATGAATCTACGTTGGACCTGGTACATACAGATGTGTGTGGGCCCCTGAACATACATGCTAAAGGAGGCGATTAATTCTTCATAACCTTTACAGATGATTACTCAAGATATGGTTATTTGTATTTAATGCATAAAAAGAGTGAATCCTTTAAAAAATTCAAAGAATTCAAAGCCGAAGCAGAGAAGCAGCTAGGCAAGCCATTAAAACAACTTCGATCAGATTGAGGTGATTAGTACTTATCCTGAAGAGTTCCAACAATTTCTAATTAACAATGGAATTATTTCCAACTTGTCAGCTCCTAGAACACCTCAACAGAATGGTGTATCTGAGAGGAGGAATAGGACTCTATTGGAAATGGTAAGATCGATGATGTCCTATGCTAGCCTTCCAGAATCATTCTGGGGATATGCCGTACAAATGGCAATATATCTACTCAACTTTGCTCCATCCAAATCGATGCCTAAAACACCTAGGGAGATGTGTACTAGTCGAGTGCCTTCACTACGGCACTTGAGGACTTGGGGCTACCCAGCCCACGTTCTAAGGCCTGAATCGACAAAGATGGAACTAAGGTTAGAAGTATGTTTGTTTGTAGGATATCCTACGGGTTTTGTTAAGTGATGTGGCACGCCACCCTCGCGGGGCACGGATTCGGGTATCACCATCGATATCGGGTTCGGGACCGGCGGGAGTGGGGTGTTACATTGAGGGTACTATTTTTACAGTCCTCAAGATAGGAAGGTATTTGTGTCGACAAATGTGACCTTAAGTATGTTTGTTTGTAGGATATCCTACAGGTACTCGAGGGTATTATTTTTACAGTCCTCAAGATAGGAAGGCATTTGTGTCGACAAATGCGACCTTCTTAGAGGAAGAATTTGTGAGAAATCACAAAGGAAGAAGTGAAGTAGTACTAAAGGAGTTAGCTATTTCATCCAAACTAAGAGTTGATTTGGATATAGTAGAATAAGATGTCGAAATGGATTCAAGAGTTAAATCAGAAGAGCGGCCTAAACGTCTAATAGTGCCTAGACATAGTTGAAGGGTTGTGGGATAACCAGACAAGTATCTAGGTCTAGGAGAAGGCATAATTATTATCTTAAACCAAGAAATAACAGATCCCATTACTTATACATAGGCTATTAATGACGTTGGTACAGAAAAGTCAAGGCAATGGAATTGGAAATAGATTCCATGTACATCAATGAAATCTGGATCCTTATAGATATACCACCAGGTGTAAAAGCCATAGGGTGTAAATGGATCTTCAAAAGAAAGAGAGGATCTGACAGAAAGGTAGAGACCTTTAAAGCTAGATTGGTAGCTAAGGGTTATACTCAAAAATAGGGTATAGACTATGAGGAGACTTTTTCTCCAGTTGCTATGCTTAAGTCCATCAGTACTCAAAAAAAGGGTATAGACTATGAGGAGACTTTTTCTCTAGTTGCTATGCTTAAGTCCATCAGAGCTCTTTTGGCCATAGCAACCTATTTTGATTATGAAATATGGCAAATGGACGTCAAGATTGCATTTCTTAATAGGTATCTTGAGGAGACCATTTATATGGCCTAACTAGAAGGCTTCGTTGAGCCAGTTAATGACCATAAGGTATGTAAGTTGTAAAGGTTCATTTATGGACTTAAGCAAACATCTAGGTCTTGGAACATTAGGTTTGATAAGGCTATCAAAACCTATGGATTCATACAAAACCTAAATGAGTCTTGTTTTATAAAAGGATACAAGAAGGCAAGGTTACTTTCCGAATATTGTTTGTCAATGACATTCTACTCATTGGAAATGATGTAGGAATGTTATCTGTGTTCAAGGGATGGTTGACCGAATAGTTCTCAATGAAGGATTTGGGAGAGGCTAGCTATGTTCTAGGGATCAAGCTTATAAAGGATCCTAAGAACAAGTAGATAGACTTGTCCTAACTAACCTACATTAAGAACATGCTTAATAAGTTTGCCACGCAGGATTCTAAGAGGGGTTTCATACCTACTAGATATGGAATCAAACTTTCAAAGGAGCAACCACCTAAAACCTAAGAGGAGGTCGAACGCATGTGTAACATTCCATATGCTTCAACAGTTGGAAGTTTAATGTATGTCATGCTTTGCACTAGACTGGATATCTATTATACAGTGGGACTAGTAAGCAAATTTTAGTCCAATCGAGAAATAGAGCATTAGACTGTGGTTAAGTGCATACTGAAGTATCTTCGTAGGATAAAGAACTTAATTCTTGTTTAATCTAGAAGTGACCTTATTCCGACAGGATATACAGATTCTGATTTCCAATCAGATGTTGATTCAAAGAAATCAATTTCTAGTTCCATATTTACATTGAGAGGTGGAGCCATAGTCTGGAGGAGTGTCAAGCAATCTTGTGTTGTTGATTCGACTATGGAGACTTGAAAACGATCTAGAAGGGGGGTTGAATAGATCTTTTAATTTTTTGCGAAGAAGTTCTATAAAACAGAGAATTAAAAACACACGAAACAAACAAAACAAATTGAAATGTAAAAGAGTAGAGAAGAGAGGAACACAATATTTATAGAGGTTCGGTGCTAAGACCTATGTCCTCTACCTAAACTCCCACTTAGGATTTTGTCAAAGCTCTTTACTACACACTCTTTAGTTCAGTGTGAACTCTTCCAATCAACTTAACTTCTAGCTCAAGCTACCCTTACAGATGATTTGTTTTCCCGGCATAAAACCTACCTCCCAATTGATTCTTCTCTAATCACCCAGATCATAATATTAACAATGATAGTAATGAAGTAGTAAAGCTCAGTACAGCTGAATACAATTAGAATATCCTAAGAAGCAAATTGAGAGCAATAAGAGGATAATTTTGAACTATAGCATATATGATTCTCTTTGGACTTATGTAATCAATCCTCTGAAGTAAAGTCTTTTATTTGCAGGCTTCAAGATGTTTATAGACATTGTAGAACTCTCCTAGCCGTTGTAGAAAGCTCCTAGCTGTTGTATGAAAATTTTCTCCCGTTTGAAGTCAATTGACAAAGTCAAATTTTGTTCAGCTATAATTGATAGTCAACTAGTTGGTATGTAATAGTCGACTAGTACATTGTAGTCGACTTGTCTTCTAAGTGTTAGTCAACTAGCACAAATGTTTTTCATGAATCTTTCAACTCCGCTCTTTGAATAGTTGACTAATAACATGATAGTAGACTAGTCCATTTATCTAACTAACAGGTCTGATTGATGATAGTCAACTTGCAACATGATAGGTGACTTGTCCAGTTCTCCAACTGACAAATCTCATAACATCTCCAATCTTTGATTGTTGAGATACATATTTGAATTCTTCATGCAAGATCTTCTCTCATGAATTCTAGGTTGTTTAATTCTGATACTCATTATTACAAACTCGATCTTCATAAATCGTCTTATCTAATTTTCATCTGACTTGTAATTCATCAACAACATAATAGTCAACTTATGCCAGCATTAGTCGACTAGTGTTCCATCTCATCAACTTCATGTTAATCCAATTAACCTGAAATTATTTCTTAACCATTTCCTTAAGTTTTATTATTATCAAAACTTAGAAGGATTTAATTTGTCAACCTCCATTGGTCCAACATTAGCGACGGAATTTACTGATGGTCAAAGGCGTCTTAGAAACGGCCATAGTTAATAATTTCTGATGAACAACAGAATGGATTTAATGTACCGATGGTAACTATATCGATTGTTGTTTGTGTGGTTGACCGTCGGTACATTACTGATGAACGGTAATTATTCATCAGTATATTTAGTAACAGAATATTCTAATCTGTCGATAAGTTTGTTACAACATTACTAATGGTTATGTTTGTTTCGTCGGTGAGTGTACCAACGATTATTAGGTAAATTTGGTGACAGAATTAGTTATTCTTTCTGTGATTACTGACAGTTTCTTGTGTTCCATCGGTAAATGAAATTGATGTTGTTGACGGAACAACAAATGTTCTTCAATAAATTAACCAAAATTTTAAAAATATATATATACCGCCTATTAAATTTATTTGATGATCTTATGGTTGATGCTCAATTTAAACAGTTATGAATTTGATTTGTTATACATTTAATTTGTTTAAACAAAAAGTTAATTGATGATATAAAGTTAAAATTATCTTAATTGATAATAAAAACATTAAATTGTAAACAATAAGTATTTGTAATTCAAATGAAATGATTAAAAAGACACTATTGATTTGGTGAGTATGGATGGTCTGATTGGTGCGATGAGGTGCTACCCCTCCCCTTCAACTCATCCACCTCATTACGAAGCTGAGCTATGTACTCCATCAATATCTGCCCTATGCTCCAAAGCCCTTAGACTTTATTAGGAGGAGTTGTTTTTATGATCCTATTCTTAATGAAATTTTTTTTCTTACATCTAAATTAATGATCTGGAAGAAGAAATTTTATGTGGTTATCAAACCAACATATTTTATCCCCGTTTGGAAGATAAAATGCATCATAATCATTGCCACAATAAGGATAAGCCAATTTTCTTGTTGTGCTCCATCCAGACAACATGGCATATGCTAGAAAATCACTAATGGTCCACATCAAAGCTGCTCTTAACAAAAAATTTTGTTTCAGAGACATATCATATGTGTCAACACCATATTCCCAAAGATGTTGCAATTCAAATATCAATGGTTATAAGAATACATCAATTTTATACTTTGGATTTGTAGACTCTGGCACAATTACTTTCAAGAACATATATGCCTCTTTCATACACATCTATAGAGTCAAATTATAAGAAGTAATTATGATTGGCCATGATGAGTATTACTGGCCAGATTGACCAAATGGCTGGAATCCATCTGTCAACAATCCTACCCTAACATTTTGACTTTTAGCTGCAAGCTCATAATGGATGTCATTGAAATGTTTCCATACCAGTGCATCTGATGAATGACTCATTATTCCATCTTCCTGTTGGTGTGAATTATGTCATCTCATGCGAGATGTAGTAATGTCAAAAGCAATAGTCTTTAAAGTCTCGAGGTTGGCGGGAAATAACACATCCGCTATTAGGGTACTAATTTATGTTTCATAAAACACTTTCTAAGCTTGAACCTAGATTGACCACAAAATTAGCACTCTTGTAATTCCACATCATCTCCCTAATACAACATACATCCTAATTTGCAACAATCAATCTTTTCAATAAGAAAACCAAGAACCATAATAAGTTTCTTCATATTGTAAAAACTATCAATCATTGTATGATCAGAAGGCAACGATTCATTAAACTATCAAAGAATTTTATCAAAATTATGACCAGAAATATACCCTTCAGACTTTATGTTCAATATTTGAGCAATTGGAGACAATTGCGTCATTGTCTCAAAATTTGGCCATAGTTCTTAGTCAGCTGAGTGTAGTAACTCAAAAAACTGTTTTGAATGTAGGTTTGGTTCTTTTTCAAGATTTTCTATATTTTCCTGAAATGTATAACCAGCTGCATCATAAACTATTTGCATATAAGGATTTTCATTTGCATCCATATTATTTGTTCTAAATCTAATCCCCCCCATCAAACTCATTTAAGTTCACTGATGATTGTGCTTCATTACCCCTTGAGGTGCTACAAATCAATGGTTCCCCATGTCATGTCCACTCAAAATAATTTGGGACAAAGCCTTTTCTCAATAAACGCCCATTCATTTCATCAATAGGAAGGAAATGAATGTGTTTACACTTTTTACATGGACATCTAATCTTTGGGCCATCCATATATGTAGGTTGAGAGCATGCATAATGAATAAAACCTTGAACTCCCTCAACAACTCAGGATTAATGAAACCATCAGGTGTTAATCGTCTATACATTGAAGATCTATCAACATTACTTATTTTTGCAAAACTGTTTATTTCAAAAAGTGATTCTATAGTTAGTATCATTCATGTTCCCCTAAGTTTACAAAACATCTAAACTTTACATAACATCCCCTAAGTATTAATCGATCGAATTAATGACCTACAATTGATTTCAAAACTATGATACGTAGCATCATTTACACCTGTGAATTAAGAAAATAAGTTCTCACTGTGACTCCTAGGCTCGTGAAATTTTTCACCGATAAGTCTTACGAGAGCTACATCACGGATTTTCAGCCTATATACTATCCTAAGGTTTATTATGTAAAGAATTTGATTTGTCTATAAAACGTATTAATTCTTTGTGTTAATACTAAGTTTGCATTAATCATATTGAAGTTGAAGTATTAATCGATTGAATTAAAGACCTACAATTGATTTCAAAACTATGGTACGTGACATTGTTTACACATGTGAATCAAGAAAACAAATTCTCGCTGTAACTCCTAGGCTCGTGGAATTTTTCACCGATAAGCCTCACGGAGCTGATGACGGGTTTCCAGCCTATATACTATCCTAGGGTTTATTATTTAAAGAATTTGTTGTCTATAAAATGCATTAATTCCGTGTGTTAATACTAAGTTTGCATTAATCACATCGAAGTTGAAGTGTTAATCGATCGAATTAATGACCTACAATTGATTTCAAAACTATGGTACGTGGCATTGTTTACACCTATGAATCAAGAAAACAATTTCTCGCTGTAACTCTTAGGCTCGCGAAATTTTTCACAGATAAGCCTCATGGGAGCTGCATCATGGGTTTTCAGCCTATATACCATCCTAAGGATTCATTATGCCTCAAATCATCCATAACATCTCAAACTCATTCCACATATAATAAATGCTTATGTATTCATACATCTACTCATCAATAATTCAAACATAACCCAAATATAACTAGTTAGACTATTAAAGAAGAACATAAAAACTCATCAATGACTATGCCATTGGACCTAGCACACATATATCCCAGGACATATTAGATGAAACTAATACAAAATTGATGAAATAATACCAAGCAATTTCTTTGGTTTTCTTAATGGAATAAGCTTTGCTCGAATTGCCAATGCAATAGGAGGCTCAAATACAAATCCCCAAGCTTCTATTCCTGAAAAAGGAATTTAAATCATATAATACAAAATCTGTTAATAATAAAATTTTCAATGCTACAATGAGGAAAACATTGTTTCAGAAACAACACATTTGAATATTACCTAGATTTAATCAAAGTAGGAGTTAATATTGTCTGGTGTCAATTTTTGGCAAGTATGTTATCTAAGCTAATTTTAAAAGACACGATGATCATATACCAACTTATATTGTTTGTTTTGTGTATCTTTAAGAAAGCTCTATTTGTTGGTTTCAAGTACCATACCTTAATATATATGATACCATAACTCCAAACATTTAATACAACTCCAATGAATAAAAAATAACATCACTCATAACAAACATTTAATCCAAATTATATAGAATCATAAACTAAAGATATAAAAAAATCTTAACCCTAGAACCAAGATTATAAGATGATTTGAACACCTCAAGTAAATAACTTAATCAGTTTGAAAATTTCTTTGAAAAACTATGAGAAAACCCTCACAATTGTATTAATAATCAAAGGTAATTTTCTACAAAAGAAAGAAACTTCTATTAAATACTATAAGATAGAACTAGGGTTTTCACATTTAAAATAAATCTAAGATTTCAATTGACATGATTTAGGTCATGTTCATGATCATGGTCATAGGTCAAGTCATACTAGCTCTAAAATTTTTAATGTTATACAGTTGATATTTTACCTATGCTTTGGTGACTATCCCACTGTATCTTTGAGAAATTAGGTACAACTTAGAACACGCTTGTGGATGTAAATCATAGATGTGATTGTAATTTATGAAGGTAGACACGATCTAAGATATGCTTATTTTGAAGACATATCTCACCAACTTGTCCGTTAAGTTATATGAGCTAATACATGATTATATTGGAGGTCATATTCACATCCAGGTCTTTTCCAACGTTAACTCAAATCAAACTAACCAATACTTATCCTTCAATTTGGTTTAACTATATTTGCTTCCTAAACAAAGAATAATAAGTAAACCTTTAAAATATTGGTTAAGAAAAGGGAATAGACATTTAATCAAACACCTTACAGACATCACAAATTCATCCCAACGTCACAACCAAAATCACGTCTTATCCCTTAAAAATGTTTTCCAATCAAAGAATACACAAATAAACGAAAGTTGTGAAATACCCAAATTAACTTTTATCAAATATCTCATATGAAAAAACACAGGACATGGGCTGAAAAATTACCTCCACCGAGTCATAGAGAAACAACAGAAGAGGAGAGACAGTAGAAGAAAAACGCAAAAGAGAAGAAACACGCAGAAGAGAAGAAAAACGCAGAAGAAGACGTCTACCTTGAAAATTTACCAATGGAATTGTCAACAGAAATATTTCTGTCAGTAAACTTAAAAATTCCTGCCTTATTTATCGATGGGCATTTAATATCGTCGCTAAAGTCTTTCACAAATTTTGCCAGGATGATTTCTCTCCATATGTACCGACGGATGCTACTGCTGCTGCTAAACAAAATTTTTCCCATCAACGCCACCGATGGAAGTTTAGTTTCTGTCGGTACTATGTAACAGTTTCATTTCCGTCGGTAATTGTCCATCGCTAATTCCTACTTTTCTTGTAGTGATGGGTAGGCCAATGACATTGTTATTATTTACAAACCTTTCTTAACTTGGGAGTCTGTTGTGGTATGCCTCATCTTGTATTAACTTTGTATGTTGGGTACCGTAAAGAGGCTTACAACTAACCTCGTGGGTTTTGTGAGTGTCGGCTTATACCGAAGAACTATGTTTATAACTAACAACTATTATTAAATATTGTCGATTACTATTAGGAGGTTTCCATAATAGAAATGCAAGGCATTTATGGTAGAGGAGGGGTATTATATCATGTCGATTGTGAACAAGGAAACGATGAGTGACATCATTCCAAAAAATAGTGATTATTTTTATAGTCACTTGGGAAATTGTGACACTTAACTTTGTATAGTGCTTGAAAATTCTTAATTCAATGAGCTTCTTATTAGATTTTGTCTTTAAGCATATTTTCATATGTATCATTTAAACTTTTATAGTGACAAATATGGGTGTCAAGTCTAATGTTTATGCTCTTATTTTTGTCTTTAAGCATATTTTCATATGTATCATTTAAACTTTTATAGTGACAAATATGGGTGTCAAGTCTAATGTTT
>JANZXP010058734.1:0-11195 GCA_027576715.1 Erythroxylum flavicans | reverse complement strand
GATTAGGTCTTGAGAAAGAGTAGTCAATCCCTTAGAAGATCTAGAATCAACACATAATTGAATCAATAGGGGTTAAAGGAGTAAAAAAACGATAGAATAAATCCTAAGTTTCATCCTTGATTTTCCTCAAATATTTGTGGTAGCTCATTTGTTATTTGATTATTTGCTTGATTTAATTTTTTAATTTTCTATTATTATTTTATTTTAATAATCTTTTATCTCCTTAGACAAAGTTAGGTTCATTTAGTTTTAATTATTTCCTTATAGGAACTACAAGTTACCATACGTATATTTATGGATATTGGAGGTTTTACACTAGATAAAACTTGCTCAATAGTTAGCCTCCTCCTTTCTTTAGTTTAGTTACTAGTATTCTATATTTCCCTTCCTACAACTTTTAATAACATTCTTGATCATCAGTTGCAATCGAATAAATTTTATGATATTTTTTTTGTAATCCCATTTTCATACTTACCATACCCTAGAAGCATTCTTATATTCCTCTCCTTTCATAACCTGTACATGTATGATCCTAAACTGATGATGTATAATGGGATATTTCCTTTGAATATTCTTTTGTTACCTTGTTCTTGCTTAAAAATTACTCTTATATATCATTAAAGAAATATAACCTTAAAATAATTTAAATTTTGTTAAATTATTATGATTTTTTATTGAAAATATTTAAATTTGAAGTTTTAAAATTTGCAAGAAGTGAAATCACTTTCTAATGTTAATTAAATGGTCTAAATGGACTCAAGCAAATGTAAAAAGATAAGATAGAGTATGTGTTTGTAAGATATTGATTATTATCTTTGTTTTTATATAAGAAAGATAAAACAACAGAAATATAATAATGATATGAATTGTTTATGATATAAAAAAGAGAAAAAGCTTACGATCTTTCAATTCTTTATTTTTATTAGATGAATATTTAAAGTAGGCACAATCATAGCCTTATTAATCAAAAGAAATTAATCAGTCCAATTTTATCAATAATTGTTCTAATTTTACACTAAAATCTCTCATTATCACATATAAAAATTAAATTAGAATAAACATCATACATTTTTTTATAAAAAATAGTGTTAGCTATGACATATTCTTATTATCCTTACTCTTTTTGTACTTCAAATGGTTATGTAATTTAAGTATTGTTGATAATTTTGAAGTTAGAAAAAAGAAATTATAAGATTAGACAATATAGTTAGATCTTCATTAAATCACAAAAGTGTTTAGGGATTAAATTAAGTTCCTTATTCTTTTGAATGTCTAAATAGCGCCCAAGAAAAGTTATTCCTTTATCCTCCCTGTTCTGTAGAGAAGCAAATTCTCAAAGACATAAGTCAAACATTTATTAATTGGAATGTGATATATAACCAGCTACAGCTCCACTAACTTCAGAAATGGGTCAATCAGAATGTGATTTTTAAGGTGCAATCCAAGATTGGGTTAACCTTATTAATGTGTTGTTGGGGTCACATTTGAAATTTGGTTAAGATATAATTTTCAGGAAAAAAAATGTCATTTTAATGTAATTGACCAAAACTTACAAAGAAAAAATGACATATGTTGGATAATTATACTAAAACAACATTATTTTGATGAGAACATTCAAATTATTCAAATCGAAATTCGAGTTGATCCTTCTAACTTGAGCTCAATTTGAAACATTGAATGGTGTTAACGGTTATCACTTATGGTGTCCTAATCTTAGTGTTCGTAGAGTTATACTTAGTAGAGATGTAAATTTTAATGAAACTGCTTTGTTCTCTTTTGAAAAAGAAATTTGTATTCCTTCTTTTATCATAGGTGATTAAGAGGGTACCAAGGAAAGGTCGACTTTGAAATTGGTCCTAACTGACTTAATCATAACACTCTTTCAACTTCCACCTCTCAGTTTAGCAAAGCTTAAGAGGAAGAGATGATTTAAAAGAGTTTACTATAGTAACCTCAACCTCAACCTCAACCTCAACCTTCGATAGCAGGAGATGATGCTTGTAGACAATAAAAAATGCTTACTAAGTTTTCTAATTACAACTGTGATTTAGTTGTATGCATCTTGATAGCTACACAGGAGACTAATGATTACAATGAGCCTAAAATCTATTCTAATGCCATCTTTAGTGTAGTTTCTGATAAGTGGTTGGCTGCGATGCAAGAAGAGGTTGAGAGTCTTAAAAAAAGAGAGAAATGTGCTTTAGTTGAGCTTCTTGAGGATAAGTGTGTTATTAATGGCAAGAGGATTTACAAGATCAAGGAAGGCATCCTTAGGGTTGAAATTAAGAGGTATAAGGCAAGATACATGGTTTATAGCTTTGACCCCAGAGAGAGTGTTTATTTTAATAAATGTTTCTCTCCTGCCATACATCTATTCGAATTCTTTTATCTTTAGTTGTCTTACATGATTTTGAGTTAAAGTAATTGGATGTTAAAACTACATTTCTCTAATGTAATCTTGATGAGGAGATCTATATTCAGCAGCCCAAGGGACTTGTAGTCCCTGGTAAAAAGCATCATATATGTTAGTTGAAGAAGTCATTTGTAGATTAAAGCAATCATTTAGATAATGGTATTGACGCTTTGATGCTTTTATGATTGGGCAAGGTTATTCTAGGAGCACTTATGACAATTATGCATACTTTCATTAAATTTATGATGGGTCTATTATTTATTTACTTCTATATGTTGATGATATGTTAACTGTTGCACCAAGCATTAATTTTGTGAACATGTTAAATGCTTAGTTATGTAGCAAATTTGATATGAAGGACTTAGGTCATATGATAAATGATTATTTGATTATATTTATATACTCATATTTAATGTGTTTTGCTTGTTATTTAAGAGTTTTATAATATTTTTGGTACTTATTTTGCTTCAAGCATGTTTTAGGTGATAATTGCTTTTTATAGACCTAGAGGAGAAGTATTTAGGTGAAAGCGTGACATGGAATGGAAGCATTAGAGCAATTTTGGATATACACAGTTATGTACAGTGACCATGTAAATCACTGCAATTGTGTGGATCTTCAAAAACACAATTCCTGCCTAAGTGAAGTTACACAACTATATATTTTGACATATATGACTATATGTTGCCAGTGGAAGCTTTTGTGACTGTGTAAAGTCCTAAATTAAGGTGTTTTTGGAGATACTTGGTCATCTACATAACTTCTATGTATATCGCAGAAATCCTAATTTGTTGCTATATAAGGATATTGTTCAAGGATGTGGAGGAAGAAGTGATTGAATTTAGAAGAAGCAATTAGGAGTCATCAGAGACACCTGAAAAGGAAGAAGAAACACAAACAAGGGTAGCAAATTTTCTAGCACAACGAAAAGAAGAGAAGAATTCCAGACTTCATTCTCAACTATTTTCTTATTTGCTTATTGTCGTTAAATATTTATGATGATTAGATTTGGACATTTAGTTAAATCTATGGATTGATAAATTCTTCTTTTAGGAATTACTCTTGAATTATTTGTTAAACTTATATTTTTGATTCAATGAATATGCTTGTGATGTTTATTGTTTTATAATCAATTTGGATCAAGAGATTAGATTGATTCACTTACGTTGGGTTGCACAGTGAGAGCTAGTACTGTAATATACCTATAAACATTAAATTAATAGTCAATTAAAGAGAGATCTTAATTATTTATTAGTTTTTCCATAGGAATGCTTCATATCTAATTAAGTAGTTAGAAGTAGTTTTGAGAGATCGTGAGATTGCAACTCAACTCTTATCCATTTCAATTAGAATTACTTGATTAAATCTTAAGAGCAGGTAACCATAACCATAGGATAGCTAGGATTAAGAAGGTAAAGGGAAAACAAATAAAGATAGAAGTAATTCCTAACTTTCATTATTAATCAATTAACCAATTTCACCGCTGCCTAGTACGTAGTTGTACATATTTTATTTATTAGTTCTTTTTATAGTTTAATTTTAATTAATCATCTTTTTTCCCTTAAATAAAGTTTAAAGAATTTTTGGGTGACCATATAATCCTCGTGGGGTCGATATCTTTTATACTATAAGTTATGATTTGTATATTTACAATATTGAAGGTTTTTCTATATAAAACTACAAATAAGTTTTTGATGTTATTTTTTAGAATTATTATAGTTTTACTATAGTTTACATTACTTTGATTTAAATAGTTTATACTTTTCTTGTGTAATTGCAGGTGCATAAACACAAGAATCGTAAGGAGCAACTGAGCAACTTATAGATATCCTCTTCCTACCAAGTGAAGGCAATACATGTCATATTTAATTTCTTAATACTATGTTGAAATTTATGGTTACCCATGTCAAATAAAAAGGTTTTTAACTTTTTACAAATTATAATTGAACTTTTATAGTATTAATGGTTAAAATTTTGTGTGATAAATACTTTTATGGATCGAACAATAATATAAACAAACCTGAATCCATTATAGTGTAATGTTCTTGATCACAGTTTATCCACTCTTACCTTCTTACTTTCCTCTGTTCTCTCAATGGTGCAAGAACCTCTATCTTTTATATGTGTTGAACGTAACTACTTTAGAAGGGAGAGGGAAAGGTTAATTGTTCATTAACCCTAAGGATTCTAATTACCTTAACAAGCCCAATAACTATTATTTTGGGCCCACCTTTATATTAGAATCCATTAAAGTAATATGGGCCACATTAATTATTAAACTTAATCTAACAATCTCCCACTTGGCCCATGTTACGACTTGGTGATGCAACAATAAAACTTTCAGTGCATAAAACACATTGAATCGATCAAGTCATCCTTAATTGAATTTAGATGATAAGATCACGGCGGTCACAAGTTATACAATATGATTCCTTCTATGTATCACATAATCAACTCAACTCATATAATCTTGAAGTGGGTAATTCTGTAATTTGTTATCTCACAAAAATAATTATTGTATACAACATAATATGGATAACAAGTAAATGAGCAAAAGCAAATGTGACTGTAATTGAATTCACAAGTGTCATGACAATTCGAGCAAGAAAATTATATGTATATGTACATGTCAGAACTTTATGCTAACAAGGACTTATCTATAATGCCCATCTGTTCAATATGGCCAATAAATATTTTGGGTAGTAAGCCTTTAGTTAATAGATCCGCTATCATTAGAGTTGTACTAATATGCTCAATTGACACTTTATGTTTTTGCACTTCTTCTTTCACAGACAAATACCTTAAATCCATGTGTTTCACACCCTTTGAATACTTGTCATTCTTAAAGAAGAAAATGGCTAATTATCACAATAAATTCTTAATAGTTTAGCAATACTATCGATAAGACCAAGACCAAAGATACAGTTTCGCAACCATAATCCATGAATCGTGGCTTCAAAGCATGCCACAAATTTAGCCTCCATAGTGGAAGTGGCAATAACGGGCTGCTTTCAACTTTTTCACGAAATTGCTCTCCAGCTAATAGGAACATATAACCGAATGTAGATTTCTGTGAGTCTACACAAATGGCATAGTCTAAATCTGAGTAACTTATCACTTCGAGATGGGTTGATTTTCTATATGTGAGCATATAGTCCTTGGTGCCTTGTAAATATCAAAGGACTTTCTTTGCAGCTTTCCAGTGGTCCATTCCAGAATTGCTTTGATATCAGCCTAGCATTCCAACATCAAAACTAATATCTGGCATAAGGAATAGACTCCATTTCCTTAAGTTCCAAATCATTTTGTGGACATTGCATTTGACTAAATTTGTCCCCTTTTTGAATTAGAACTATCCCTGCGGAGCACTTTTTCATTTTAAATCTTTCTAATATTTTCTCGACATAACCTTTCTGAGGCAATCCTAATAATCCTTGAGATCTATCACGAAATAGTTATATTCCGATCATATAGGATGCCTCACCCATATCTTTCATTTCGAAATTATTAGAAAGAAAATTCTTGATATCATGTAACAAAAAGCATATTATTCGCAGCAAGAAGGATATCGTCAACATATAGGACTAATATAATGAACTTGCTCTCACTAATCTTCATATAGATACACCGATCAACAATGTTCTATATAAAACCATAAGATGTAATGGTATCATTAAACTTAAGATACCATTGTCGGGAAGCCTTTTTCAGTCTATATATTAACTTCTTTAATTTACACACTAATTTATCCTTTCCTGTGGTTTTAAAACCTTCTGGTTAATCCATGTACACTTCTTCTTCCAAGTCACCATTTAGAACGGCAGTCTTTACGTCCATTTGGTGAAGCTCTAAATCATAATGAGCCACTAAGGCTATAAAAATTCTTAAAGAGTCCTTTGAAACTGGAGAGAAGGTCTCTTTATAGTCAATGCCATCCTTTTGAGTATAACCTTTGGCAACAAGTCTGGTTTTATACCTTTCAATATTGCCTTGTGAGTCATGTTTGGTCTTAAAGACCCATTTACAACCCACGTAATTTGCACCTTCCTACAACTTAACTAATTCCCAGACTTTGTTGTCACCCATTGATTTCAACTCTTCTTTCATAGCATTGAGCCATTTTTCAGAATTGTTACATTCTATGGCTTTTTTGAACAAGACCGGATCCTTATCCATGCTCAAGTCACATTCATGTTCAAGTGATTAAACTTCGTAGTCACTTGAAATAGCTGGTCTTCTCTGCATTACTGACCTTCGTAATGCTACTTCTTGTGGCATCACTTGATCATCTGTAACTTGAACAACATTAGCTGGTTCTTCATTAATATGTTCAATTTGTGGAATTGGAACATTAATTTGTTGTTCCGGTATGTTGCGTATCCGTAATGCAACAAGTGGAATAACAACTAGTGGGATCACGTTTGATGTAGTAGTTTATACTTGACTTGGAGTAGTTTCTACACAATTCTCATGAATATCCACTTTTTGCGGTTCTCTACTCCTACTGATTTGACCATTTTTAATAAACTGAGCATTACCAGACTAAACTATTCTCGTACTATAGTTAGGACAGTAAAATCTGTACCCCTTTGATTTTTCAGGATAGCTGATGGAAAAACCATTAGCAGTTCTCACATCAAGCTTCTTTTCCTGTGAATTATACAATCTTACTTCTGTCGGACAACCCTAAATGTGAAGGTGTCGTAAACTAGGTTTCCTTCTTGTCCACAGTTCATAAGGTGTCTTAGGAACTGCTTTACTAGGAATCCTATTAAGCAGATATGCAGCGGTTGTTAATGCATGCATCTACAATGAAAACATTATAGTACTATAATTTAACATACTCTTAACCATATCTATTAGAGTATGATTCTACCTTTCGGTTACACCATTTTGTTACGGTATACCAGGCATTGTGTATTGCACACATATGCCTCGACTTGTGAGAAACTTTGTAAATGGATCTGGACATTGTCCACTTTCATCGAATTTTCCATAATATTCGCCACCTTTATCGGACTTTACTATCTTTACTTTTCTATCTAACTGTCTTTCTACCTCATTAACAGAAACCTCTAGGATGTCCACAGACTGAGATTTTTCATGCAGTAGATAAATATAACCATATTGTGAGAAGTCATCAATAAAGGTAATGAAATAATTTTCGCCGTCCCAAGAAGGAACGTCGAAAGGACCACAGATGTCAATGTGTATTAATTCTAATAATTCATTACTTCTTGTGGCTAGATGCTTTGATATATGCTTAGTTTGCTTGCTTTGCATGCAATCCACACGTATATCCCAGTCAACAAAATCCAATGGAGGTAAGATTTCATTTTTCACTAACCTCTATACCCTTTCTTTGGATATATGACCTAATCTTTTATGCCACAAAAAGGCAGAATATTCATTTTGTGCACTACATTTACTTCCTATAATATGGTCAACATGAAACAGAGATACAACAAAATCAACATCAAGATTGAAATGATATAAACAATCAATTAAAGTACTAGAACCATAATAGTACTTGTGTTTATACAATGAAAAAAAATACCGTGTATAATCTTAAATTGAAATCCTACATCATTCAACTTTGCAACAGAAACTAAATTCCTAGCACATTCAGGAACATAAAAACACTTTTCTAGATCCAGGTAACACCCAGTGTCCAAGATCAATCTATACGTCCCAATGCTCTTTATTCATGCCTTCATTCTGTTCCCCATATATAAGAACTTTTCAGTTCCGTTTATGGTTTGGATTGAAAGGAATCCCTGGTTAACATGTGACACATGAGTAGTTGCACCAAAATCTAACCACCAGGTATTATTAGGCACTTTAATAAGATTTGATTTAAAACATACTGAGACATAGTATGTATCTTTCTTTTCAAACCAAGCCTTTCTTTTAGGGCAATCCTTTTTAAAATGACCAAGCTTCTTACAGAAATGGCACCTTTTATCTTTATGGATTCTGCCCTCATTAACTTTGTTGAGAGCTATGTCCTTATCTTTACCTTTCTTTCCTGGTTTGTACTTGCTGCTACTAGCTCCTGGATGAAATTTGAGATGAACGGAGTACTCCTTTATTTTCTTCAATCTCCCTTCCTCCTAAACTAACATGGCCTTAATTTCTTGAAGGTTCTATTTTTCTTTAATGGTGTTATAATTCACCTAGAATTGGCCAAACTCAACAGGAAGTGAGTTGATAATGAACTATACCAGAAAGGAATTACTCACATCCATACCCATAGATTTCAGCTTTGCAGCTAGGTTTGACATATGAGTTACATGGTCATAAATAGGCTGAGTCGTTAGCTCACTCATTAAAGTCCCTACTATGGACTTGTTAGTTATATCAGATTGAGAGTGTTCCTTAAGTTTTAACATGAACTCCTTTACATTATCCATCTTAGGCATTGATGGCATCACGTTTTTTACGATTGTCAATCGCATCAAATTCAAACTCGACCTGTGAGACCATTCCTAAGCCTCATAATAAGACTTGTCAGCTTCAGAACTAATCTCAATTATGGCTATGGGCCTTGTGTCTGAAACTATGGCCAAGCTAAACCTTTAATGGCCCAAAGGGCTAAAAACCAGCCCAAAACTGAGGTTTGGGCCTAGGAAGCCCATCTAGTGCGTGCATTGCATGCGCCAGACTTCTGTCAGGTGCCAGACGTCTGCCAATTGTGCACAGCGTCTGGAGCATGATGCTGCTCCTTCATCGTCATGTGCCCCATCTTCCGCTAGACATCTTCCTAGTCTGGTTTTTTCTACATTTTTTCTTCCTTTATAGTTTTGTTTAAAACCACAATCCATCCCTACGTCATTCTTTGATAGATTTTTGTCCATACCACAGAAACATCGGTTCAAAAATTAGTATCAGAGCCTATGTTGCATTGTTTCCTTTTGAGTATAGCATGTTGTTTTTCTGTATTGTCATGGAACAAGTCGTAACACACACCAGATGTCTGCCAACTGTGCTTAGCGTCTGGCACTTGCAGTCGCAGCGTAGATGCTGCTCCTTCATCGTCAAATGTCCATCTTCCTCCAAACGTCTGCCTAGTTTAGTTTTTTCTGCGTTTTTTTTCTTCTTTCATGGTTTTGTTTCAAACCACAACCCATTCCTACGTCATTCTTTCATGGATTTTTGTCCATACCACAGAAACATTGGTTCAAAAATTGGTATCAAAGCCAGTGTTGCATTGTTTCTTTTCGTGTATGGCGTGTTGTTTTCTGTATTGACATAGAACAAAGTTATAACCTACCGAGTTGTTCTAATATTCCCATATGTTTCCAAAACTTATTTTTCGGTGCTTTTATGGATCGAACAACAACATAAGCAAACTTGAATCCATGTCATCGTAACATTCTTGAAGAAAGTTTATTCCCTCTATGCCTTTAGATTCTTTGATTTGTCTCTTCAATGGTTCAGAAACAATACCCTTACGTCTTTAAAAATGATGTTATATCCAACAAAAACATATGACTTCCTTTATATATGTTTGTGTGGAAAATGGGTTGGTTAAAGGAGAGGGGGAAAGAGTCTTGGACCCATTTGAGTCCAACTTTGTGAAGCCCAATAACCATGATCTTGGGCTCTTTCTATTAGACTCAAATCTATAACTGACATGAGCCACTAAATTCTTTACAATCTCCCACTTGGCCCATGTTACGACTGGATGATTCAACAATAAAACTTTAAGTGCACACAATACATTGAATCAATCAGATCATCCATAAGTGAATTAAGAGGATTGGATCATGGCGGTTACAAGGTATATAACATGATCCCTTTCATGTATCACATAATCAACTCAACTCATATAACGTTAAGTGGGTAATGCTATAATTGTTATCTCACATAAACAATTATTGTATACAACATAATATGGATAACAAATAAATGAACAAAAACAAATGTGACTATAATTGAATTCACAAGTGTCATGACAATTATATGTATATATACATGTCAAAACTTTATGCTAACAAGGACTTATCTATAATGCCCATTCGTTCAATATGGCCAATAAATGTTTTGGGCAGTAAGCCTTTAGTTAATGGATCCACTATCATTAGAGCCGTACCAATATGCTCAATTGACACTTTATGTTTTTGCACTTCTTCTTTCACAAACAAGTACTTCAAATCCATGTGTTTCGCACCCTTTAAATACTTGTCATTCTTAAAGAAGAAAACGGCTGCAGAATTATCACAATAAATTCTTAATGATCTCGCAATACTGTCGACAATACTAAGACTGAAGATAAAGTTTCGCAACCACAATCCATGAACCGTGGCCTCAAATCATGCCACAAATTTAGCCTCCATAGTGGAAGTAGCAGTGACAGACTACTTTCCACTTTTTCACAAAATTGCTCCTCTAGCTAATAGGAACATATAACTGAATGTAGATTTCCGTTAGTCTACACAACTGGCATAGTCTGAATCTAAGTAACCTATCACTTTGAGATAGGTTGCTTTTCTATATGTGAGCTTATAGTCCTTGGTGCCTTGTAAATATCAAAGGACTTTCTTTGCAGCTTTCCAGTGGTCCATTCTAGGATTGCTTTGATATCGGCCTAGCATTCTGACAGCAAAACTGATATTTGGCTGAGTACATGTTTGAGCATACATTATGTAACACCCCATTACCCTAGGGCACGCACCGGGACGCCTGTAGGTCATTCCGATACGAATCCTAAGATAAGGGAGCGCTACGTGCGATCACTACAGAACTCCACATGGCATCATAACAATTTAAATAATTAAAG